>PVJL010002279.1:0-207081 GCA_004026885.1 Lyroderma lyra
AGGGTGCAAAAAAATACACATTTCAAGAAAGGAAAATACTGTATTAAAATTGTAATACTTAATATATACTGATTACAAAAGATGAATACAAGTCACGTGTGACTTCTGCAATGACAAGAGGTGCTCAAAGTGGTTACCATCAGTGTCCAGACACTTCGGATGACGGTGAACTACTGCTTGCGCAATGTTGACCAAATGCCCACTTGTATCACTGTGCATGCTGTTTCAATTTCTTCCTGAAGTACTGCTAGTGTAGCTGGTTTTTTATGGTACGTCACATCCTTTAAGGTTCCCCATAGGTAGAAACCAAGGGGTGGTCAGTTAGGAGAATGTGGGGGAAACTCAACTGCACCTCTTCATCCTATCCATTGTCTTGGCAAATTCTCATGGAGGCAAGCTCTCACCTCTCAGTGGAAGTGCGGGCGTGGGGCAGTGGGAGTGGAGGTTGGTGTGTGCCATCTTGTTGGAAGTAAAATCAGTCATTCCCCAAATGTATATGAATTGCAGGTTAAATGGATGTGTGTAGTATGTCTAGGTACACTTGACCAGTAATGGTACCTTCAAAAAAGAATGGTTCAACTAGTCCCCTTAATGACGTCCACAGCAGGCACTGAGGCCTGGTTAATGGCCTTCTTTCTCCACATGAATGTGTGCACTGTCTGGACCCAACACACACAATTATGTCAGCTCACTGTTCCATTCAATTCAACTGTGCTTCATGAGACCAAACACTTTTCCCCACAAACAACTCATCCTCTTGTACCATGTTTTGGAACAATTCACAATACTGCGCCCCGTGATCAGGTTCATCGTCATTCAGTACCTGTAATAATCTTGGGATGAAAACTTTCCATTTTACTGTTTTAAGAATGCATTGCATGCTTGTTCAGCTAACCCCTGTCTAACGTGCACATTGCTTGGTAGACTTCTGTAAGCGTGTGTTGTCCGACACCATAGCCGAAGAAGCAGGACCTGTGGCTCTGCAAGGCCTCCTGGATCTTCCCTTGTGTACATCACACACGGTAAGTACCACGCGTCTCAAACTTATCACAAATGCGTGCAGTAGTTAGGTGTGTTGGAGGGTCTGTTGCGTACTCATGTCTCCATTGTCATTGTACTTCCACAACATTCTCAAATTTCCAATACCACTACAAAATGGTCATGTGCTCCTCGAACAACAACTGTGCTTCCATTTTCTTTGATTATTCTGCCTGTCACATGGTGACACAAGCATTCATCTGATTAATGCCATCTTTTGAGCAAATGTCATACTACACATTGCTACCATAATCCGATTCAACTTAGAAAAGTAATACATAGATAACGTCTCTTAAAATGTGTACACATTTTTTTGGCACGCCCAGTATATTAATCTTCTGAAGTTGACATATCTTAATCAAGGCATAGTTTTATTCACTGATACATATGTACATATTTATATACCAAATAAAATATTGTTTAGAAATATTTAAAAATAAACATAATAGTGTCATGCTGTGCATATTCTTTTTTCACAGACTATGCTTTTGAGATTTATTCCATGTTGGTAATGCATATGAGTAGCTTTTGTTTGTTCATTTTAATTGCTATATGATATTCCATTGTAACCTAATTCCTTCATGCAAGACAGGGGTCTACATTGTTTTGCTGTTATCAGAAACAATGCTGTCAACAACATGACCTTGTACACATGAGCAAGGGCTGCTCTATGACAGACACCTAGGTGTGGGGTCACATTTTCAGCTTCTCTGGGAACTGACAAGTTGCTCTCTATTGTACTGATTTTACTCTCTACCAGCAGTATGAGAGCTATATTTAACAAACATTCACACATTAAAAAGTATTTTTTAAATGGACAAATAATGAAATTGCATCTCATTGTTTTATTTTATTTCTCTGATCAATAGTAAGATTGAGCAACTTTTCACTTGCTCAAGCAATCACGCCTCCTTTTCTGTGAATTGCCTGTTTATATCATTTGTTCATTTCTATTACCTTTTTCTTACTGATTTTAGGACATACATCTTTTAGGTACTAATCTCTTATCTGTGTGTTGCAGTGTTGTCTCTCAGTGGCTTGTGCTTTTGTTTTTATAGAACATATTTTTTATCAGAGAAGTTTTCAGTTGTCAGCCTTTTCATGTATGGTTTGAGCATTTCGTGTTGTTTATGAAATCATTCCCAGTCCCTAATGTCATCTATATCTTTATCTGAAAGTTTCAAAGTTTTATTTTTCATATTTAGATTTTCAATCTGTGTTGAATTTGTTTTTGTGGAGCGTGTGAGGTAGGAATCTAATTGTATCTTTCTCCATATGCATAGTCCATCTATCCCAGCACAATTTCTTCCCCGTTGGTTTACAATTTTACCTCTATCAGGCAAGTTTTATACATATCATATATATTACATATTTAAAAGTACTGTTTCAATTTCTGTAACATTATGATAAGGCCTGATATGTGAAGTAGAATCTCCACCATCTTCACCTTCAAAAGGGACTTGGCTTTGTATGTTCATATTTGTGGGAAGAGTCTCAACTACTGATTCCACCTAAAGAGATACGAATCTATTCTGCATTTCCGTGTCTCCTCATGTTACTTTTATTAAATTCTATTTCTGTAGAAAATGTTTAATTTTATCCAGGTTTTCAAATTTATTGGCATAAACTTATCTTATTCTCAAATGGTTACTTAAATTACAGATATAGTAACTCGTATCTGTAATTGTTATATTTCTAAAGTTGTTTTTGTGTCTTTCTTCTCTTCATTTCCATATCATGCTGGAGGTTTGTCTCTTTTTATTAGTCTCTTCAAAGAACCTTTTCAAAGAAAACATTTAGGTTTTGTCATTCTGTTATTTCTTTGATTATATGTTAACTTCCTAATGGACATTAGGTGTCAGAATTGAATAAATGAGAATTCTAGGCCCAGGATGCCCATTATTATCCTGTTGTAACCTGTTTTCCCATGTTTATGGAAGTAAGAGTGAGCACATGGGAGCCCACTGCTCAGCATGAGAGGACACCTCCAATACCACACCTACCTCTTTATTCCACCACAACCTTCCCCAACTGGTGACCGTTATTCTGGTTCTTGTGCTTTTCATCCCCTTGCTTCTGTGTTTGTGTGTGTGTGTTTTTCTAAAAGTACATTACTTATTTTTAGTCATTCTTAATAAAAACGGCATCTTACAGGACGTAATATCCTGGGACTTGTTTTTTAAAGTCATTATTGTACTGCTGTAGCTCATCGTGTTACTGCGTGTAGCTGAACTTTAATTTTCACCATGGTACAATATACTATTTTGTGAATATTCCACAATTTATCTATTCTCTTATTGCAAGTGTCAACTGAAGGTCACCGCCACCCATTCAACACCAACAGGAGTCCCCAGTTTGGGGTACAGTGAAGGGGCAGAGGGACTATTCAATGCAAACAGAACTGCTGTGGCACAGCATGGTGCGAGGCAACTCCCGGGGTTTGGCTCCGCTCTGCTCTGGCGGGTGAGACCGCTTGAGCTTCCTTGTACCCCAGTTCCCATGGTGCTGCTTCAGGCAGACAAACTGGGTCCTGGATAGAAACTGAACTTGAGTCCATCAGCGCAAGCGAAGCGGACTTACATGGAGAACAAGTCCCGCCCCTGGTCCCTGATTAGTCCCTTCTAATACAAACGAGTACTCCAAATCCTCCCGTTGCATTGGTTTAAAAAGCACTATCCTGATTAGTTGGGAGCTTGGGGTGGTCAATCCCAAGCTCGAAAGCCCTCTGTGCCCCTGCAGGGGGCTTGGCAACCACATTCTGGAGCCAATTTTGGGGTCCTGTGGAAAGAAGACCAAGCTGGGCCTGGCCTCTGGAATTGGAGATGGGGAGTGGGGTGGAGGAGGGGAAAGCCCAGGGCCCACTTCCCGGCTGGATGATTTGTTATTCCGGCTGGCTTTTAAGGATTCTTGCTAAGAGGCCTTCTGTGTAGCAATGAGCATGCCAAGTACCCATATCTTGGCCTCTACGTATCATTTCCCCTAAGGCTCATTGTAGGGCTGGGAAAAGTTAAATATAAGAAGTGTTTGTAACATCTTATGCCAGAAATAAGGACATGACCCCCAAACAGCAGGGACATGTTAAGGAGACAGAATAGCTAACATAATGGGTCTTTAAATCTGGGACACTTAACATCCAAATAAATAACAGCATTATGGATTATAACCTATGAGATAAAAAAAGAATTTATGAGTTCATGCAAATATTAAATGGTAGATAATAAATAAATAGATAAATAAATTGGGGAGAAAAAAGTTCTTTGCTACAGTAGAACACCAACTAAAGTTGTAGATAGAAAAAACCCAACTAGGCAAGTATCATAGTAAAAATGGAAGAACCACTGATGGATGCTAAGTCTGGAGGGGCTTTATGTAGTCTGAAGTATCTCTCCGCAAATTACTTATTAACTATGAAACAAAATAACAGCAGTACAATGGTGATGCCAGACACACCCCCCCCGACCCCCCAGTGTCTGCGTGGTGCTGTGCTGGGTGCTGCGCTGGGTGCTGTGCTGGGTGCTGCGCTGGGTGCTGTGCTGGGTGCTGCGCTGGGTGCTGTGCTGGGTGCTGCGCTGGGTGCTGTGCTGGGTGCTGCGCTGGGTGCTGTGCTGGGTGGGGCTGGCAGGCTCATCCCTCACCTCTATCTGGACAAAAGCTCTGGAAGGCAGGGCCCAACGTGACCCACCTTTGAGGTTTACTGTTGGGCTCAAAGCAATTACCTGGGAAACATCTGTTAAATGAATGACTAAATGAGGTGATTGATGATACGTTCACTTAATGGACCACTGCATTTGGACATAACTGTGTTCAAAACAGGTTACTCAGGAGCCAAACCCTGGTTACTGTCTGGACATTTATTCCTTCATTCCTGAAAGTTTTGTTAAGCACCTGCCCTGTGTCGGCCATGGGCTGGGGGCTGGAAACACAGGTGTCAGGTCTCAGGGGCACAGGGTGGGCTCCAGTGTGGGAAGATCACACACACTCAGAAGGGGGCCAGCAGGGGAGGGCCAGGCAGAGTGGACAGGGCAATTCTGTTACAGAGAGGCCAGGGGGGCCAAACTGAACTTTGGGGCCACTGCGAAGACTTTCAATTTTAGAGTAGAGGGGAGGTGAAAGGGGTCAGCTTTGCATTTTGAAAGAATCTGGAGCCCAAAGAGCCAGGACTGGAGTTGCCTTGCCTGTGAGGAGACCATCTGGGAAGAGGCCAAGTGGATGATGGCCGGCACCAGGGTTGGGGAGGCAGTGAGATGTTGATGATGGCAATAATGATGGTGCGAGCAAGCTGCGACAAGAACAGCTATATAGGTCTTAGCACGTCGCAGGTGCTGTTCCAAGCACTTTTCAAATACTGCCTTATTTAATAGTCAAAACAACCCTGGAAGGGTATGACTGTTGTCCCATTTCTCTGTGCTAAGAAACTGAGGCACGGAGAAGTTCATACCTTGCCTAGTAAGAGGTAGAGATGTGATAAGAACCAAAATAGGTGGGTGATGGATTCAGTGGTGCTTGAGGATTTGGAAGGGGCCCAGGATGACTTCCAGGGTCCCCCTTGTGCAGCCCCTCAGCCTGGATGAGGGGAGCAGTGAGGGTTACCTTACAAAAGAATGTGGCTTGAATACAGCCAGTGGCTGAAGAGCAAGCCCTGAGTGGAGCTCAGGGAGGAGGGGCCCTGTCCCTGGGTCCTGCCAAGGCCGTGAGAAGCAGCCTGTGTCAGATGTGGCTGGGACACCTCTCAGGAGGAGGAACCAGGAAGGGGTCCTTCCTGGTCGGGGGTCAGGAGCCCTTTGCTGGGTGATATGGACAAATCCATTTTTCTCTCTGGAAATTGCCCTCAGAAAACAAAGATTCCATGTTACTGGTTTGGGCAGTATTCCCTTCATTTCAGGAAAGATGTTCTGCTTCCTTTTCCACGTGGGAGGGGCTGCCTGGCTTTGGGATGCTTCCTTGGGGTGTGATGATGCAAATTTGGGGATTAAGTGGAATTACGCTAATTATCAATTACTCATTCATCCCCTGAGACTGAGGGATGGCAAAGGGATCACCACCATAGGGAGGGTGGCCTGAGTCACAGTGAGAAGGCCACCAGCCCCTGCAGGGCAGGAGGGATTAGCCAAAAGGACTTTGAGAAAGAAGACCACAGAGAATGGAGAATGGGCCAGCTCCACCAGACACAAAAACAGAGTTAAAAGCTTAATAATAATGATAATAATAGTAATAATAATAATAATAATAATGTGTCATTGGTTCAGGAAAAAGATAACATCAATGAACAGAATGGAATCTAGTAATAGCATACATACATACACACACACACACATACACACACGGGAAATTACGATTGATGGGACTAGAAAGAAAAGGCTGAATTATTTAATAAATGGTACTGGGAACCTAATTATAACCTTAAAATATTGTAGATAGTTGTAGATAATCATGTAAAAATAAATTTCAAATTAAGGAACTAAAAAGACTATAACACTATTTGAGAAATTATCGAATAATTTGTGTATAAACTTAGAATGGGAATGACCTTCAAAAGCAAAACACTCCCACACACAGAAGAAAATACAAAAACACAGAAGAAAATGTTGATAAATTTGATTCCTTCAAAAATTGAAAACTTAGCCACAACAGATACTATAAGCAAAGATAGCAGACAGGCCGGAAGAACATACCTGCAACAGCTAGAACATGGCACCTGTATCCAAGATGTATAAAATCACCTACGAAACCATGAGGAAACGATGAGCAATGTAGTAGAAAAGTGGGAGATGGTTGTTACCAGGCAATTTATGGGGAAGAAAGTTCACACGGCCAAGAGCATGAGAAAATGTACAATCTCAGTGGTGATCAGAACCAAATGGCCCCTAGCAGCCACGGATCTGCAAGTGTTAGCTGTTTCATGCAAAAAAATAACCAAAAAATGGACAATGTCCCCCACATGGGCAAGGGCACTCTAACCTTATCTGTTGAGGGAAATGTAAGCTGACATGGTCCCTAGGGTGGTAATTTTGCTGTGTCTATTTAAATGAAAAGCAAACACACCCTTCGGCCCAGCAATTGCGAGTCTAGGCTTCTGTTCTTCACAGTGATGTACACAAAAAGCACACAGACAAGCCTTTATCTTAAAATTGCAGCAACCAAGTATCTGGGTAGGAAGGGTCCAACAGTGGTTTGGTCACACTAGAGTGCTGCATTTCTTTATCTACGGAGTGCTCTTTAAAAACACAGTGGGTGTTTATTTACTGATGTAGAAATGTTGCAAAAGCAGACAGCTAATGTTACATATGACGGGAGCCTGTTTCAAGGTAAGAAACAGTCCCCAGACACCTCAGTGCATGTCAAGGTATTTTCCCAGACTCCTTGGAACCCAAGGAAGTGACTCTCTGGGGAGGGTCATTCCTTACAAAGTCACCTACTACGGTGTGGACAGTCCCAGGTCATTAAGGCAGAAGCTTGAGTTGCAGAAGGGGGTGCAGGAAGAGGCCCCACAGCCCTCTCTCCTATGAGAGAAAGCTCCTGTGAGAGAAACACGGCTGGAATGAATTCTAAAACAACAACAGGGTTGTCCACAACAATGGCATCTCCGAACCATTGGACCTGCTTACTTTATGGAGTGGCTTTTCATGCTGAGTCTCGGATGAGGGGGCTGCATTTTGGGTTCAGTCCGTAGGGCCTTTGAAGTCCTCTTGGCCCCTGGGCTAGGCTGACCAGATGTCCTGTTTTAAGTAAGACAGAAAACGATGGTACTGTCCTGCTTCAAATAGCACGTATCATCAGCCTACTGACACCTTGAATTTGGCCCAGTAAGACTAGTCTCACCAGACGTACTGTTTGAAATGGGACAGTACTGTTGTTTTCTGTCCCGTTTAAAGCAGGACATCTGGTCAGCCTACCTTGGGGTGGCTGTTGGGAGTATATCGCAGAGCCTACCATCCCACCAGGGATTTCCCATTGAAGGTGGTGAGCTTGGGCAGAAGGCACCCAGCACCAGGCCTCCCACGGAGCCTGTGAATGGAGTGATTTTGATCACTCATCCCTACAATAGCCCTTGCAGGGGATGTGTCATTCCTTGTTGTAGATGACAAAGCTGAGTAAATAAAAATCTACCTGTTTGCACAAGTGTCAGAATAGACAGTCAAACCGTGTTCTAAACCCAGTTAGTGGAAGAATCACCACCTTGCTCTCGTGTTTTCCCTGATACGGTTTTCTGAGACTTCCAGTTTTAAAAATATTGGGGCCCAACCAGGTTTACCGAGCTCTGCTTTTGTTCAAGCAGGAATTTGAAAGGACACGTGTGGGGTGGGCAGAACTGGGGTTTGTCCAGCGGGGTGGGCTGGGTGGGCTCACGTCCTTGTGTTATTGCTTCTGGTTGTCCTGTGGAGGAAGTATTAGACCCTGGTTTGCTAACGGAGGAACTGATGCAAGGCCAAGTGTGGTGATTTGGTTGGCCAGGTTCTGGCCTTTCACCTGGCTTGGCAGGATGCCCAGCTGAATTCTGTTCTGGGAGTGGGTCCTGTGGGAGCTCCAGCTCTGCCTGTGAGGGAGGTGAGGCACAGCGGGGTTTGTTGGCAGGATCCATAAGGACCTTTAGAGGCCCCAAACCCTGAAGATATTAAAATGCTCCTTTCCTACCATTATCTTAAAAATAAAAACAATGCAAACCTGAAACATGGGGAGGCCCCACCAAGGACTGGTTTGCTTCCTGCTCACTTACTAAATTTTTTGTTTTGGAGGTATCCAATGTAAAAGCCTTTCAACTCATTAATATTTGGTGCCTGTGCTTTTCTGTCACCCCAGTCACAGCATCAGGTTGTCCTTTGTGGCCCCGTAGGAGTTTCAGGAGCTCCTTGCAAATGGGGAAACTGAGGCCCAAATACAAAGAAGGCCCAAAGCCACAAAGCATATTGCTTCCCTCTGTTCCTGCAGGAAGCCTTTGTTCCAGGGAGGGTCAGCTGGCCTCTCCTTGCCCCTTCACTTTTGTCACGCAGTCTCCCTGGGGATGACAGTGCAGAGGGTGCCCACCCCCGGGGGACCCATCCCAGAGACTATGAGGCTTAGGGTGTGGCTGCCCTGGAGTTGCTGGCAGTGGGGCCAGCTGGGCCCTGCGGCTTGGGGGCCTGGAGGTGCTGGCAGCCAGGGACCATGTCGGGAAGCAGCAGAGGCTGGTGTGGAGTCGGAGCATCTGTTCACCATGGAGGAGCTTTGCCATGTGCGGTCCCCACGCTGACATATACTTGGCTTCACGTTGGAGCTCTTCTAGAGGATGGCCGACCCAAAGGGGTCACCAAGGACACCCACTCCCTCACAGGCAACCCCAGGGGAGCTGGAATCAGAGTTACTGGTGGGGTGGGGAACACGCAGGGCGGGCCTGAGGGTAGAGGGTGACTGGGGGTGTGAGAAGGGAACTGAGCAAGGAGGAAGGAAAGTGAAGAGTGAGGCAAGACATCCTCACTTTGGGGGCACTGAGTGCCACCCCCAAATGTATTGCTTCTCTTTCATTGACCCAGCCTGCTTCTGCCTTATCCTCTCTCCCCCAGCCCCACACAATGGTGAGAGCAAGGGGCCTTGGACTGCTGTCCCCACCCCACCCTTCCAGGTCTTTGGCAATGCTTGTAGACCAGTCCCACCTTTTCTTCAACCTGCCCTTGGTGGGCAAGCATGAGAAGGTTCTGAGACCTGAGCTCCATGTATTCAAATTCTACCATCTGCATGAGACCCCAGCTCACAACAAGGCCCATTATTTCCATAGTATGGGCAGGGCTTGCCTAGCAGCAAATCCAGAAGGAACAGGCCAGGAGGCTGTTCACTGTGTCTGCACTGGTCCCAGTTGAGCCACAGGTAGATGTCTGGGAAGGCATAACCGGCTTTGGCCCGTGTGGAGGCACTTCCCCTGAGCCCTCAGCTTGCAGCAGCTGGTGGGCACGAGATAGTTGGACCTAAATTCCTGGCTGAGGGAGTGCTCTCTCTCTCTCTCTCTCTCTCTCTCTCTGAAGGAGACTGGGGAGCCTGTGGGGAAAATGTGATGGGAGAGAAACCACGGGGCAGCTCGGACTCCAGTGAGGGACACAGGGTGGGCTGAGGTGGCTCCCGGCAGGGACTCTGTGTTTCTGGGGAGAATTGAGCCAGTTTCCAAAGGCGCCCTTTCCTTTCCTCTCCTTCCCTCTCTCTCTTTCATTTGGTCATGTTTATTGTACCATGAATCCATTCCCTAGGGGTCAAGAAGGTAAAGGCTCTGTTCTCAAGGAAACCCAGTGCTGGGGGAGACAGGCAGGCTCTCAATGAACTGTCAGGAGGCAAGATGAATTAGAACTCTGGTAGGGATGGCAGGACACAGATGGATCCCACAGGGATTCCAAGACAGGCTGGCAGGAAGGTGGCAGTGTAGGGATGCATTCCACAGTCATCTATAGGCCCCCACTCAAAGCCAGTAGGGCCCCCAGAAAGGTTCCTGCCAGCCGTACCAGCCCTGAGAGGTGCCTGGACATGGCAAGGCAGAGAGGGCAAGTATTCCAGAAGGGGAAGAGAGAAGGCCATGCTGGCGCGCGGTGGTGGGGGGTTGGAGTTAATCCTAGAAGACGTGGAACGACAAGGAAAGAGTGGGATTTGCTCCCTAGGGAAGAAGGAGACATAGCACATGCTCATTGGAGCCAATTTGGAAATTGTGTAAAATACAAAGAACTGATTAAAATAGCCATAATCATACTGCTCATGGACAACTATAATTAGCTTCCACATGTATTTCCTCCAGGTCTTTTATTCTGAATGTTTTTTCATAATAGGTTGTGTTTTCTTCATTTGGTGTCTTAACTCAATCATTCTTATGTTCAGAATTCTTTTGGTCACGTACTACAGTGTCGTGCCGGTAGACCACAGTTTGCTGGGCGTGGGCTCTCGTGTTCGCTGCTGTAAATGTACTGGTGGGCCTTCCCCAAACGAGGGTCTTGTCTTCCCTCTCATTCCTGGAAGGGTCCCCGGGTCAAAGCACCTTGACCTTCTCCCGAGAGGAGGAGGCCAGTTTTCTGACTGGCACAGCGGCCAGCGCTGTGGTACTCCTTAGCATCTAGGTCTTACTTCTTTTTTTTTTTTTAATTCATTTTTATTGTTAGACTTATTGGGGTGACATCTGTTAGCAAGGATTACATAGGTTTCAGGCATACAATTCCATAGGTCTTACTTCTTAACGCAGCTTTGTTCTTCCCTGTTGGGGGTCAGGGCTCAGCTCACGTCTCCAGGTGGAAGTCGGCAAGGTCCTGGGATCGACCTCAGAGCGGGAGTGAGGGGAAGTCCTCTCAGCCAGCTACCTGCCTCTGCCTCCGGAGGATGCCACCCAGATGGTCAGCAGGGAGGGCCTCAGTTCCCTGGGCTGGGGGGCTGGGGAGCATGGGAGGCAGAGCCGACTGTGAGCTTCCCTGTGCACTGTCTCAGAGGTGCCTCCTCGGTCCCCCCAACCTGAAGCCCAGGCTTCCTAGATGGCACCCCAGGACCCCACAAGCAGGGGCTGGGCTGCAGTGGAATGTCAGCTGCACCTTCTTTCCACTCTTTTGGTGATATTCGAGGCAGAGCATCTGAATCAGCACACAAATACCTTAAATTTAAAAACATTTCTATTTTGAAATAATTTCAAACTTACAGAATAGTTAAGAGAATGGCAAAGAAATTCCATGTGCTCTTGACCCCGATTCACCAATCGTTTATGTGTCTGCTCCAGTTACATACACATACACACGCCACCTCTACCCCCCTACACATCCCACAGTCACACCACACAGCACACCCATCCCCACGCCCTGCACATGCCACATACATCCACACACCACCCCCATTCCCACAGACACCACACACCCAATACCACAAACACAGCCCCACGCCCATACACCCCCCACACACTTACCACACACACTAGAGATGCCACACGTATACCACACACATGCCACAAACATGCCATCCACAAACCACGCCACACATGCCACACAAACACACTCAGACACTCACACACACACTCACACTCACTCACACTCACTCACACTCAGACACTCACACACTCACTCACGCTCACACTCACTCACGCTCACACTCACTCACACTCACACACACACTCAAACTCACATACACTCCCCCCACACACTCACACACACTGACACACACTCACACACACTCACACACACTGACACACACTCACACACACACACACTCACACACACTCACACACACTCACACACTCTCTCGAACATTCGCGAGCAAGTTGCCGACATCATTCTCATTTACCCCTGACTATTTCGGTGTGATTTTCCTGGACGATTGCTCGGATACCTGCAGTGCACTTATCAAAGTCAAGAAATGTGATATTGATGTAATAGTATTATCTGATTCAGAATTTATGTTAACTGTTGCCTGCTACCCCACACTTTCCTATGCAGCTGCCCACCCACCTGCCCAGGAGCGCACCCTGCTTGCGGTCATCCACCCTTTCAGTCTCATTTAAGAGGAGACAGACTCCCATCTTTCCTCACACTTCATTCATGACCCTCACAGTTGGGGCTCTGCCAATGTGTGTCAGTTGGGATGTTCTTCATGATTAGGGTTAGGGGGAGCAGTTCTAGCAGAGGTGCTGTGGGGTCCCCTCCGGGCACGGCCTTGGCAGACACCGTGAACCTTTTTCCTTGTGTCGGCCATGCGGACGACCTTGATCACTTGGGAAAGGTGGGTTCCCTGCACATTGCCCCTCCACTCTTTGTTATTCTTTCCCTCTTTGAGCTCAGCAAGTAACCTGTGGGAAAATATTTTAGAGCAGGGGTCCCCAACCCCTAGGCCATGGGCCGGTACCAGTCTGCGACCTGTTAGGAGCTGGGCCACACAGCAGGAGGTGATGGGGGGCCAGAGAACAGCTTTACCTGCATTCACAGCTGCTCTGCATCACCTGCATTACGGCCTGAGCTCCGCCTCCTGTCAGGTCAGAGGCTGCATTAGGTTCTCATTGGAGCACGAGTCCTGTTGTGAACTGTGCATGTGAGGGATCTAGGTTGCACGCTCCTTATTAGACTCTAATGCCTGATGATCTGAGGTGGGGCTGAGGGGGTGATGGTAGCATGGGAAGCAGCTGCAAGTACAAATTAGCATTAGCAGAGAGGTTTAATTGCACAGAGACCATAATACATAATTTGCTTGCAGACTCATATCAAAACCCAAGTTCAGGGCTCTCACTGATTCTGCATTATGGTGAGTTGCATAATTATTTTATTATACATTGCCATGTAATAATAATAGAAATAAAGTGCACAATAAATGTAATGCACTTGAATCATCCTGAAGCCATCCCCCAGTACCCCCGTTCTGTGGAAAAATTGTCTTCCATGAAACTGGTCCCCGGTGCCAAAAAGGTTGGGGACTGATGCTATACAGATTATGTGGCTATCCCGTTCCTCGTCAAACTTTCACTTACTGTTTTTTACCTTTACTGATGAGTTTTGCATGAACCCATGATGACTACAATGGTTGCCAAAGGATTTTCTATCTCCTTCATTCCTTCCACATTTATTATTGGCATTTACTGGGAGGAAGAGCTGTCTGTGCTTATTTATTTACATCAGAATGGGCTCATGACATTTTATTTTGTTCAGTAGGTTATGATCCATTAATATCATTTATTTTGATGCTCGCCTATCCCAAGTCTTGGCCAAGAACTGCTTTCACTGAGCTATGTGGACTTTTGACATATTCCCATAGTTCGTGGCCACTTGCCCACCTCCTGGCTCAGGCTCAGAGAGTACTTTCCCTTTCTGATCTGGAAGCAGGCATTTCTCTTAGGAGTCCTATTCTTCCTAGCTTGGGGCAGAGCCTGCCACTCTCTCCTGGCTGCCTGGCAGCCAGTGGGGGCAGTGTACCTCAGCAGGGGAGTAGGGAGTGGGCTGTAGGAAGCTCGGGAAGCAGACCTTGCACATTCAGGGGGTGTCAGGGACACATGCCTCCTTGTGTAGCTGAGACGGGCAGCAAAGGGAAAGGACTCCCTGACCCTTACGCTTCTCCCACTTGCCATACCCACCTGGATCCCAGGTGAGATCACTGAAGGTCTATTGAAACCAGTACAAGAGCCTTGACTTGACAGTAAGCTGCCACGGTCAAGCAGTTGGTGGAAAGAGAAAGATGTCTTCCCCTGTGTTCTGTTGGAGCTGCACGGTGTGCTTAGATGAAAGCGAAGCAAATGAGAAAGAAGAGACCCCTGCCAGTACCCCTTTAGTGTGTTACCAACAAGAAACCACTGAAGTGAAAATTTTAGAACAGCTGTGAATTAAATGTCCATCTATAGTGAAGTAACTTGTGAATAAATGATTACCCACCCATTCATTTACCCTTCCGTCCGTCCTTCCTTCCCTCTTTCCCTCCCTCCCTCCTTCCTGCTTCCTTCTACATCCACCTTCCATCCATTTATCCATCCATCCATCCTTCCATCCATCCATCCATCCTTCCATCCATCCATCCATCCATCCATCCTTCCATCCATCCATCCATCTAGCCATCCACGAATCCAAGTTATGGAGAAGACACGGAAGATGATGATCATAGCAAGATGTTTACAACATCATTGGATTTAAAAAAGCAAAACTGGCTACTGTCGTCTTCACAATACAATCTTATTTTTGTTTACAACTATTTGCATAGGAAAAACACCAGAAGAAAATGCATTAAGGCCAACACTGTTCTCTCTCTGGTTATTGAGATCTTAGGTGGCCTGTTTTCTTCTTACGTAGCTATGTTTTCTACATTTTCTACAATGAAGATATATTCACCAGAGGAAAAAAACAAGTAAAGTTATTTTTAAAAGAAAGCAGATGTGCTTTCTGATTTGGGCAGCATGAAACACTGACCCGGAGAGAGTTGCCTCTGAGTAGAAGGCAGCAGGGATACCTGTAGGCCTTGCCCTCCAGGTTGTGGTGGGTTCCTGCCTGTCAAACAAGGCAATGCTGACCTCTGGAGCCTCTCAGATCTCAGGGCTCCCGGACCAACCTAAGATCCCATTACAGGACCACTTGTCAGTGTCCTGCAGATCTGGAGACGAAGGCAGTCAGGTCTCAACCCTTCATGCACTGAGATGTGGTCAAAGTCCTGTGTTTGAAAGAGACACTTCTAGTGAAGGAGACGAAATGAACACTAGTTCACACAAAAGCCGGCAAAGATGGTGATGCGGGGCCGAGCTGGGGGCATCTAGGAATAGGTTGTGCTGGACCTTCTGCAGTGCCAGGCCTGGTGCTGAGCTGGGGTTTGGGACATGTTTGCTACTCAGTGAAGACGTGGGGAAGACAATGGGACCAGGGGGAGGGAGAGGAGGGCCCTCTGTGAGGTAGGAGAGGCATGCCAGCAAAGGGGATGGTGGAGGTGGCACACAGTTGGCACTAGTGAATGTGTAGGATGAATGTCTGCGTGCACAAGTTAGCTGTGTCTAGGGCAGGCTTTCTCCCCTTCAGTACTCCTGACCTTGGGACTGGATGAACGACTCCTCACTGAGCTGGGGTGTTTGCCTGTGCATTGCAGGACGTTTACTTGTGTCCTTGACCTCTCCCAGTCGATGCCAAGAGCAATCCTTCACCCCTACCCCAGTTGTGACAACCGAAAACATGGCCACACATTGCCGAATGTCCCCTGGGGGCAAAATCACCCCAGTTTTCAACACTGATCATGAGGGTTGAGTAGCGGCTCACACAGGTAGGAAGGGAGTGGGGTGTTGTGGAAGGTGTGCAGGCCTGCTCTTTGAATGAGCAGGACCACAGGATGGGGCTGGCCGCTGGCCTGGACAGGGCAGAAGCTGCCTTCAGATCTTCCACAGCCGTGCCTGGGCTCGGCCTTTCGCCCTTACTCTCAGGCGCTTGCCCCTGTGTGGTCCTGCCTGCTGGGGCAACAGGAGGCTGCTCAGGCCCCACTCCTTGCACAGCCTCTGAGCTGGCAGACCTGAGTTCCAGTCCTGACTCAGTGTTCCCATTAGTCCATCAGGAAGGCATTGGGGGAGGATTGGCAGTGCCTTGTCTTGCCCCAGCTGAACTCCTCCATGGCTTTGAGCTTCTCTCCTCCTCTCCTACCTTCTGTGGGTCTGGGGCCTGCAGAGCAGCTTGGCAATGAGAGGCCCTGGTCCACGGGTCCCCCAGCTTCCAACTACCAGGGTCCTTAAACCCCAGCCCAGACAGAAATCCTACAGTGAAAACCAATTGCACAGCAAGTGACTGTCTGCAGAGCAAAACAGGAGTGCATTCCATAGCAGACCTGTACAGCCTGCTGCCACCGCCCATGGGGGTTCGCACAGCAGGACCCCCCGGGCATGTCTGGGCCCTGCTGGCCTGGCAACACTTTGTGGATTGAGGAGATGTAAGCAAATAACCCCTTGGCCTTAGTTAGGGGCCACACAAGCCCCTCGCTTGCCTCCGCTCCACACCCAGAGTTTGTGTGCCCACGACCAGCCTCAGGTTGATCCAGAAAGTTCTGTGAGGAGCCCGTTCCTTCCTCCCAGGGCCCCGCTCTCAGGGGTGGGGGCAGTTCTGAGTGGCAGGATTTGGTGTGCAGAACCATCTGAGGCCTTGCCTGCTTGCAAGGTCCCCCAGCCTCTCTGCAGTGACAAAACCCACCATCTCTGAGGGATGGTGGGTGAGGAGAGGAGCCCTGACTTCTCACTTGTAGACGGGCCCCCAAGGAGTTCAGGCGTCTCTCTGTGAATGTGCACACGTGACGACAAGCCGTCAGGTGGGGCGTTCTCCAGGGCTCATCTGCGTGGTTTTTCTGGACACTTCTTTTCCTCTTAATTCTCTGACTGGTGCCCCAGGGCTGTGTTTTCCTCCCTTAGTCCCTCCCCAGGCAGAAAAAGATTCAAAGGAACCAGGAGCCCAAATGCAAGATTAGGCTAGGACTTGTGTTTCAACATCGTAAGGCTGCACAAGTCGGGATTCGGGGGTGCAGGGTGGAGGAGGGGTGCCGGGGGCAGGGGCTGGGGGTGTGTGACATAGGTGAGATCCGGTCCTCCCAGGAGCTGGGAAAAAGAGGTCCCCCTCCCTGGGTTGCAAAAGAACCAGCTTCTGAGAGAGGAATAAGGGTGCTGCCTCCCCTGACTTGTCCTGGGGGCTGCGGAGGAACAACCCCGGCCGTCACCAAGTGCACAGCAGCTCAGAGTGTCCTGTGAGTGGACACACAGCTGAGACCATGCAATTATCCAACAAAACGATTTATAACGCAAGTGGCAAAGGAAAGAGCAAAATCTTACAGCACGGCGAGCTCTTGCAATAATTAATCCTCCAATAATAATCCTGACCCCTCTGACAGGACGTAGGCGTGGAATGATGATGCTTCTCCCCCAAACCCCACAGGAAATACAATGTAGGCAGTAGGTATATGGTGACCTGTCTAACCCCATTAAAATGAAAGATAAAGGGCAAAAGAAGATGCCTTTTTTGGTGTGGTTTGTCAGACATTATTTCAGAAGTTGTGTACGACTGTGTGAATATTGGGGAAGAAATCCAGGCCCCTGGCCTGTAGGGAACTTCCATTGTGGCCTGGTACCTGGGTTGCTGACTCCTCTCATGAGGGTAGACATCCTTCCAGGGTTGTAGGCCTGGAGCCAAAGGCAAAGAGAGATGAATAAATGATGGGTTTCTGGGCACAGGGAGGGGGCCTCGGTTACAATAAATGACACTCGAATAGCAAGGCTCTCACTAGCACCCTGCACTGGTACGGACTCCAGATGATCTCCTTTGATCATCCTCACCCTAGTTGTGTTATGGCCCATTAAACAGTGATCACTAAAACAAAATCTGTTGGATTTGTTTAGCATGGATTTTGTAAGAAAAGGAGGTTTGCAATGGTGGTGGCACAGGGCCTGGACTATAGGACTTATAATTAGCAGAGTGATTAAGGAGAAGTTGCCTTTGTAGCAAAAAGGGGGCACACTCTCCTGGTGTGTGGGGGAGTCCTGGCTGGGAGCAGCTGAAGGGACCAGCGGCTGCTGGAAGCTGGTGCAGTCAGAGAAGAGCTGGGGTTTGTGCCATCAGCAAATGCTGTGTGCCAGGCACTGTTCTGCAAACTGGGATGCACCGCTGGGCTTGCGTGCTAGCAGGGGGACTGACGCTCAGCATGTGCCAGTGCAGCATATGAGAGGGTATTGATGGCTACAAAGGAAATTAAAGTTAGAGAAGGGCAGAGAGTTGGGACACATGGGGATCTGATGGCCTTGGAAGTGTCCGGAAGAGATGACTTTGAGCTGAGAACAAATAGAGTGAGAGCCAGAGCCTTGGAGCCTTCCCAGACCGGAACAATGGCAGACTGGGGTGGGGACAAGCACACAGACGACTTCTCTGATTACCCAGGTGAGGTGGAGCATTAGGACATCCCCTTTTGACCTCTTGCTTTTTACCCCTGGCCTGGAGGGTAGACCTGGTCCGCACACACTTGTGTAAAAAGGACCCTCTCCCCAGGCTGTGGGCCCAATGGTGCCAGAGGCAAAAGCACCTGGGAGGGCCTGTGCTAGGGCTGGAGCTGCGAGGCCCAGGGCACATCTCCAGCTTCATTGCAGTGCCCACTCGAAGGACAGGGGGTGCACAGCTCCTGCAGGGGGAGCCTATTTGTCCCTCCTGCAATCAGCAGACATTTTGAACCCCTACTTTACACTAGGACTTTAGTGGGAGTGGCAACACCCAGATACATCAGCGGGGGCTTCAGTCTTCCACAAGGAGTTGCATCTACAGCAGGGGTGTCCAACCTTTTGGCTTCCCTGGGCCACAATGGAAGAAGAAGAATTGTCCTGGGCCACACATGAAATATACTAACACTAACGGTAGCTGATGAGCTGATGAGCTGGAAAAAGTTCACAAAAAATCTCATAATGTTTTATGAAAGTTTACACATTTGTGTCGGGCGCATTCAAGGCCGTCCTGGGCTGCATGTGGCCCGCGGCTGGCCAAGCCTGATTACCTACACGGTACGTCCTGCTGAAGGAAGGAGCCACTTCCTTGGCAGTTTGGTGCCGCCAGGGGGCGGTTGTTGGGTCTGGCTTAACCTGGGGGTGATTCAGGGTCTGGTGGCTCCCTTTAAGACAGCAGCAGCCTTTTCAGAAGTTGTTCAGTCGGTTGGTACCTCTTTTTCAGCCCAATCTGAGGAAACTGGGCCAGGAGAAGTGGGGACTCAGAGGTCCCTCCTCCATCTGCTTTCTGCTTCCTGAGAAGGGGTCTCCTAGGGTTTCCCCTGCCTGCCTTCCCCCCACGTTTTCTCTGTTTGAGGCACCAGTTGCTGTATGAATTTACATTTTCAGAGAGTTTGCAGAACTGACCTGTGACCCAGGAAGTACAGGCAATGCGTAGGGGTGTAAGCAGAGAGACCTAACTGCTGGTGGCAGCCCCTTCTAAGACGTCCAAAAAGAGCTGCATGGGCTCCTGGGGACCACTGTTAAATGACCCTGCCTTGGGGAGAAATCAGCCAGTGGCCTGGCGTCTTGACACCCCTATAATTGGACCTTGTGAATGAATATCTTCCTCCCCAGCCTGGGGAAAAGAAAGCCCTGACTCCACGGCCATGCCGGATTCACCTCCGCGGCATTCCAGCACCCACCCCCATGTCCTTTGCCTTGGGTTTCCTGATTGTGACCTCTGCCCCCAACCAGCCTCCTTGTGTAAGGATCTGTCTGGGAGCTCAGGGGCTTTCATCCTGACCTCTGTCACCTGGCCTGTGTGTGGTTCCTTACCAACAGTAGCTGACATTCCAGACCAACTCTGAGACTCTGATTCCAACTTTGTCACCCCCAGCTAGCGGGGGCCTCTTCAGGCCTGTGGCATTCGCATTGTGGACTGCTTTTCAGTTTGGGGTTATGCTCATTGATGTCCACTACTCAATACAGGCTGGTCCCCTTGTTAAAGGATGGAGGGCTAGTGCGTGCTCAAGGTGGAAGGGCAGCTGAAAAGAAAATGCTTTAAGTGGGTATGGGCTTTCACTGAAGTGGAAAGGAATGTGAATGACTCTCAGGAATCTTAAATATGCTTATTCATTGCTAAAATGGTTGGTCTACTAAACATTTATCTTAAAAAAATAACAATGGGGGTATATGTGCTTCACAAAAGTCCAGATCCTGAGATTTGTCTCTCACCTTCCATTGTGGCAGATCCCGAGAGCTGTCCCTCAATATCCATTCTCTTTTCTTCCATAATAAAGGAAACCGGTATTTGTCTGGGCAAAGGGATGCTGAGATGCAAACTGTTTCTAGTAGCTGGGTGACCACAGTTCTGGCCAAGGCAATGAGAGCAGAGGTAATACGTGCAACTTCTAGATCCTAGAAGGGCCGTGCCCTCCACGGAGGGGAGAACCACCTATGCCCCTCCTTCTCTACCCGCCCCGGTGACTGCAGTGCAGACACTGTGAGGGATCCTCTTGGGCCCTGGGAGAAGGGCCACACCAGAGGGACGGTGGAGACAGCACAGTAAAGGGAGCCTGGCCACCTTGTGGAGCAGAGAGAGCTGCTACACCAGCCTGGACATACACATAAGAGAGAAATGCAAAGAAACTGTCTTGTTTTAGACACTGTTATGGGTCTCCATTGCAGCAAATGGACGTAGATCTTAACTATGTTTAGAACCTTTAAGAATATTGTGGAAGAACATTAATGACATGAAAAGATATTCACAATATATTAAGTGAATAAGTAACTACAGAACCAGGTATTGGTATGATCCTTTTTTCCTTTAAAATATATGTATGAATTAACAAACTATATAATAAAATGTTAATAAGGTTAACTTTGGATTGCAAGATTATGGATGGTTTTAATTTTTTCTTATGTGCTATTTAAAAAATATTTCAACATTTAATTCATTGATTGATTTATTTTTCCTTTAGAGAACTTTTTCTGAAGAGCACAATAAAAGGAAAGTCAGTCATAAACCCACCACTATAAACAAATCTATCCAGGGATTGATTGATAGATTCAGATGCCTTCAGGTGGCAGGCCGAAATGGTCCTCGTGTGAAGGGGCAAGATGTGACAAAAAGGCGTGGTTTGAACCTCGGCCGTGTGTTCTGTATAACTGCTTTCACATTTTAAACATGATCAAACAAGGCCAATATCGATTCTAGTAAAACAAAAACATTTTACCATGATAGCCAGGTGGCAAACTCTGCATTCTGCACTCCTATCTCCCCCATCCAAAAACACTATTTCCTATGTAAAGGGGTGAAGATGGAGAGAAGTCAAAGCCAATGCAGACGCTCTTGGAAGAGCTACTGCGGAGATCGAAGGAGACAGCACGCCTTGGACAGAAGAGAGCTGAGCGTGGGCAGTGCCAGATAGAGGCTGAGGGGGGTTGGTGTATCTGAGGGAGAAGGCACATGCCAGAGAAAGGGGGGTGCACTAGAATAAGGACAGATGAGCGAAAATGGAAGGGCTGTTACTCACTCCCCACCCTTCTCCCCCTGTTAGTTTTAAGAAAGGGGGATCACACGTTTAACGACCACCACATCTCCAGGATATTGTACCATTTCATAAAGGGCTTCTGAGATGGGAATCTTTTCTCTTTGGCTGTTGGAGAAAATGATGTTCCAAAAGTTCAGTAGCAACCAAGATTTTGGACGTGAAACTACATACCCATTCTACCATCTCAGGCTGTAGAGTGCAGAAAGGGGAGGCGCTACAATTGTTTGTGAATAAAGCTGGGCCAAGCACGGCAGGAGACGCACTCTCATGCTGTTGTATTCTTCCGCAGTGTCTGCCTTGCTTTGCAAACCGTATGCCCCTTACGATCATCTGGGTGGTGACTGCGTGTGATTATTCAAAAGTCGTCAGCAACATTTAGTAAGAGGTCCAGGAGAGAGGAGACAATTGATTGGCTCTTGAGTCATGTGCTTATTTGTGCCCTGACTTGTCCCAAAGAGCATTGAAGGACAGAAGCCCAGCACTGCAGGGAGGGGCATTGATCGCCAAATGCTCTGCTGGTGTCCGTGTCCTCTAGGCCTTGGGCCTATAGGTAGAGCTGGTCTCACTCATTTATGCATTCTGCAGAGCTTGACTGTGCACCTACTAGGTACCGGGCATCAGGCTAAGTGCTGAGCCCAAGCTGACCTACCTTCTACCTTGACAGATTTACAGTTTACTTGGGGATATACGATGATTTAAAAAAAGAGAAAGTCACGTAAATATATTAAAAGGTTTTAAATACAGTGAAAGAAAAGACACCTTTTTACTTTTGCCCTGAGCATAAGACTGGCACAAACGTGGTTCTCAGTGAGCATCTGTCAAAGGAATTAGAGGGTGAAAGAGAAGGAATGTGCAGACTCCAGAACGGACATCCGAGAGGCTGTGAGGAGCATCCCCGCCCCTCGGCAAAGGTGAGCCCTGTCCATGCCTGCTCTAACTGCCCTTCTGCAGCAGCTGGGGCTCATCCTCTCTGGCTGAGACCCCCTGGGCCAAGCTATGTGGCAGCCTTGGACAGCTGGGGTCCTCTCCAGGGGTGCAGCCTGTCGCTGGAGACCTGGCTTTGGCAACCTCCACCACAATGGTTATAAGAGGATTTCCTGACAAACCAACCTCCTAGATCACTGGGATATTGTTTGCAAGTGCATCCCCGAATGCTATAGGCACAAAACTGGTGCTCCACAGCTGTTTGTGAAACAAATGAAGAAATGAATGAATGGATAAGTAATCGGTGAATGCCTTCAGTGTGTATCAGTACGTCGTGGTGAGCCGTGCCCCTCACCAGGCTGTCCTGTGTGGGCTGTGAGCTGATGGCAGATGGGGCTGAGGGAGAGGAATCACCTGACCAGCCTTGCTCAGACATCAGTCAATTTCATTCAATAAATATTTATGTTGGGATTTAAATGTACTCTGAGTGCCTGCTGTTGGGTGAGGCTGAGGTCAGCAGCAGGGAAGGGAAGCAGTGAGTGTCCTATCTCTGAGGTGTGCTGAGAAGTCCTGCTATGCACACATAACCTGTCCATGCTAGGCAAGAGGATGGCAAACCAAGTCACAGAGAGAACCAGACAGTAGGAGAGAACAGTGGAGTGGGTCAGGGAGGGGACAACATCCTGGAGAGAGGCTAACCATGGACAGGAGTGGACTGTTCAGAACGGAAGAGAGGGGGTCCTACAAAGCCAGGTTTGCCATTATGAAATCATAGCTATGAAGCACCTACTGTGTGTGTGTGTGAGAGAGAGAGAGAGAGAGGGAGAGGGAGGGAGAGAGAGAGAGAGAGAGAGAGATGTGATGGCTTGGTCAAATAATGAAAGACAGGCATTATCAACCCCACTTTGTAGCTGATGAAAGGGGAAGTGTAAGAAGATGCCAATTTGACCCCAAGTCCACCTGTAGGTGGTTACATAATTCAAATCTATTAGAAATTAGAAGACTTTTATTGTGTTTACTAATTATTCAGTTAGCAAACATTTCATTTATTGGAAAGTCATCTCAATTAAATCCTGCACATTTATTGAGCACTTAGCATTGGTACTTGACTGTGTATGTGTTTCAGCAGAAACGTGTCTTATTAAAGAGAGTGCAGTGAAGGTGTTGAGCTTGGCATTGGGAGGTTGGGGTCCCAGCCCTGCTTCCGTAGTTGACCATCTTTTGCATCTCACCACTCCTATTCTTAACATTCTGCAACTCTGTTATTTCATTCTTATGGAGAACTGTTTTGCACAAAAGAGCTGACCTTGAAAGTTATTTTTTCCTAGAGGTTTATGGGTAAATCATTTAAATTTGGGGACTGAGGTCTTCCTTCTCCTTTTGGCTGGATCCTATTTGAGATTTCCTTGGATTGCTTTTGTTTTCTTATTAATAATTCTTTATTACATCTTTAATAATAGTCAGGCAGACTATTTTATAAAATGATTTTTTAAATGATTTTTAAGTGTTTATGAAATTATTTTTCTCCAAGTCAGTGACTCCAGGAATTCCATTAGAGGAGCCTTGGATGTTGGGATCTTAAAAGTGAAGCCCGTGCCCCTGTTGGACATGTCACAGATGGAGCTGTGGTCCAGCTCCCAGGCGTCTCACTGCAGCTGGAACTGGGAAACAGGAGGCTGAAGGTGGACGCTGAGCCCTGTCCAGGCCCCTGGCCTCTGGTGTGATGGCTTGAACACTGGGCACAGATGGGACACTGTGTGCATGGGCTCTGGGGAGAGAGGGTACGTCTCCATCTAAAGCTGCATGAGGGTAGATGAACATGAGAGCCTTTGCCCCAGTTGAGAGTGAGGTGTATTCCAGTGGCTGCCCTTCCAGAAAGCTCTCCAAGGCAGTGGAGAGAAGGCTCAGTGAGCCCGGTGCCCTCTGATGTGGTACCACAAGGTGCCAATTTCCCTTCCCATTGCTATTCCTTCTCCTTTCCTAGCCAGAATCTTGATGGGCTGGGTCCTGAGGCCTAGAGCTCAGTTCTGAATCCCCCGTGCCGAGCACAGAGCAAGTGCTAGATAAGTGATTGTTGAGATGAACTGAGCTAGACTCTGAGACTCTCGGGTCTGTGGACTGGGTCTCTCTCTATACATGTCTTTCCCATCCTAACACTTGACAAGAAGTGATTACCAGTCTGGAAGTTACGATAGACTCGCACAGAATTTATGTCAGGGGCCGGAAAGTCAGATGCTCGCAGGAGGCGGGTGGGTCAGCGATGTGGGAAGTGACCTGAAGATGTCTACGGCCACACCACCCTGAACACGCCCGATCTCGTCTGATCTCGGAAGCTAAGCAGGGTCGGGCCTGGTTAGTACTTGGATGGGAGAAGTGACCTGAAGGAAATGTGGGGCCTGTGGCCAAGTAGAGTGGACATGTCCAGTCCATAAGCGATCAGAACTTCTAAAAGATTTCTATTGGCCAAAAAATAAGTACCTCCAATTCAGTTTAAAGGCCCTTGGCTTATGTTTTCTAGTTAAAAAGGAAAAATAACCTTTTTGTTAGGTGTGTGCTGAGAAAACTGAGGAATCAGGCAATGAAACATGAATAAAGCCGAAATGTAAGGAAACAAGCACAGCAGCCTGGCAACAGGTAGGGGGACACCCCGAGGGGCCCTCCCGGGGGAGGCTGCTTTGGCCCCGGGTGGGCTCATGCTGGAGACAGCCAGAAGAGACAGGTGTCACCTGTAACTGCCCACAACTGCTCCAGGCAGTAGCTTTCCAGGAATGTGGCCCCCAGTGGGCCACGGTAGTGGCAAGACAATAATGACAATAATGATAGAACGGTCACAGCTGGTGTCCATAGAGTGGTTGCTACCGTGCTGGGCATTGTTTGCAGAACTGTCTTTTTCTTTTTTCTTTTTCTTAAATAAACTATCGTTTAGGACATTTCTTGGTGCACAGGAAAATCGAGCAGAAAGTACAAAGAGTTCCCATACCCCCCTACCCCGCACACGAGCAGCTCCCCTATTGACAAAATCCCCCAGCGTGGGACATTTATTCCAATCAATGAATCTACGTTAACAGGTCATAATCACCCAGAGCCCATAATTTACATTTACATTGGGGTTCATTCTTGGCGTCGCATATCCTATGGGTCTTAACAAAAGTGTAGTGTTCTGTTTCCACCACCGTAGTAGCAAACAGAACCATCTCACTGCCCCAAACATCCTCTAGTGCTGTTTTCAGTTCTCCCACCAGCACCGACGTAGGCGCCTTTATGCCCCTTCCCAGAGGAAGGCATCGAGGTCCCGACTGAGTCCCCTGCTCGCGCTCGCCTGCTCACGAGAACTCAGGTCTGCTGGAGCAAAGCTGGGTGTCCCCGGGCTGCAGGCAAGGGGCTGCCTCTGGTGCAATGCTGTCTGATTTGGGGAGGGTTAGGCAGCCTTGAGCTGAGCTGTTTGGTTCCCTGGGAACCACATGGGAATAGCTGCTTTTTGCTTTTTACATGACAGTAAAACTAATGAATGATAGGGAATTTCCAACATAATAAAATGCATTTCAATCTCTTGTATATACAAGGGCTGTCCAGAAAAAATCCAGCCATAAAATGCCTCTATTTTTCATATTACATGGGTGGATACTTTCCAGACAGCTCTTGTATGTATGAGGGCTATTCAGGAAAAAAAAAAAAAAATCCAGTCATTGTCAATATAATGAGAGGTTACACGGCTGGATACTTCCTGGACAGCCCTCGTATATTTTCCTTTCACAGTCCCCGTTCAACTGAAATTTCAATTAGCTGCTACTTTCCCCCACGTGTTCTACTGTGTTTAGCTAACCCAAGCTCTTTTTGGCAATTTCCAAAACTACAAGTGACAGTAGATTTGCTGACAAGTAGAAAATGCGATGTCTGCACTGAGTAGGCATATATGGCACCTCCTGCCTTGGGAGAGCAGTGTGGCAACTGGGGGTCACAGCAGGGAGGCCTGCGGAAGATGGAATAACCGAACACCGTTACAAATCGCAGGGACATTTCCAAAACACACAGTTAGGAATTCAGTGTTTCATTTTCTTCCTGAAAATTGAGTATTTTATCTGCTGTACCCCATTGTTATGAGTTTTTACTGAAATTGTTTCTGTTAAATATTAACAGGGAGGTTGGGAAAATCTCTTCTGAGCACAGTTTAGGGGTCAAGTCCAACATACCAAGGGCTGTCCAGAAAAAAATCCAGGTGTAAATGCCTCTATTTTTCATATTACAGGGCTGGATACTTTTCAGACAGTCCTCATATATTCATGCTTTCAGGCACAGACTATGTTGACCGTGGTCCTCCAAATGCTTCTCCAATTTTCCTAAAGCAGAGCAATGAATGGGGAGAAATGATACCATGTGTGGTATTTGAGACATCAGCCTGGAGCCTCAAATCCCTCCATTTTTCTAAGGATTTAAGATTCTTTTCAGGAATCAACTGAAAATAATTCCTAATTCAACTGAAAGGCAATTTAGGGTTTACAGGTAGATGCTCCAACTTCCAGACTTTTATTGCTGCTCTCAGTGTTTTTGAGATGACAGTTTTCCCTGCACAAAACAAGCTTAAAGTTAGAAAAATCAAACACCCATTAGAGAAAGCAGATTTACTTTCCTATTAATTGATAGAGGGATGTAAATCTCCCGTCATGCAGGCAGGAGCCCAGCACACTTCCTGCAGACATTCTCAGGGGCCGGAGCCTGGCCAGCGGCAGCCCTCTCTGCCTAAGCGGGAGCTGCCTGCTGTAAGAGCCAAGCTCCCCTTTTCCCAGGTCGGGGAGTGCTGCTCTGGGGCCCTCGCCTCCACGAGACCTGCACCCAGATCTTAGGGGTGCTGTGTTACTCCCTTCTGGCTTTGTTTTATTGTTTTTTAAAAGCGAACAACCTTGGAAGTTGAACTCCTCACTCTGTTCTCACTTCTCTCTGCTCTGCTGGACAGGAGGTAAAGTAGCACTTTACTTTCCGGTAAAGTGACCAGAAAATGATTCTTACATGGAAGGGGGACGCAGCGGTCATTCTGTGTGACACACGGAGAGGGAGCACGGAGGAGGGCCACCCAGAGAATGGTCTCCTTGCAGAGACTGGAAGCAGCCCAGGTGGGGATGGGAAGGGCCAGCGGGGCAAGAATCTATTGAAATATGACCCCTGGTTTTAACTTGAAGCATTTCTGTCCTCCTAGAAGCCCCCTCGAATGTCTTCTACAGCTTTGCTTTTGAAACAAGTCATATTCTTCATTAAAGCGATCACTGTTAAAACATAAAGCAACACAGGATTTATTTCTTCATTAAACTGATGATCCGTATATGAAGCCAATTAACATTATGAGTCTGGTGAACATCAAGTGTAAAGAGGTTAGAGAAAATGAAAAGCAGTCACCTTGATCTTTAGATAAAGAAAGTACACTTTTAGGTTGTAAATCATCAGCGTGTCCAAGCGGGGCAGATTGGTGAATTTGGTTAATTGGAAAATACATTTTACCGCATGAGAATTACGGAAAAATAACCGTTTCGTGACTAACGCCGTTTTTAGGGGGAGGGGAACGGTAGCCAATACAGATTCGTCACCTCTTCCCTGGCCCCGGGCTGTCGGAGACTCAACCGGAGCGGGACAGGAGGGTTCGAGCCGTCCAGGTTTGCTGTAGCCGTTCGTTTCTAAAAGTGCTTGTTTGCTTGTTTATTCGCTGTTTTACCGACAGTAACGCGCCTGGGCTTGCGGCTTGGGGACGAGGGACGTCGGCGGAGGCCAGGCCGAGGGTCCTGAGCTGGCTCCGGGCCCCGCGCGAGGTGAGTGCCTTCCGGAAGCCGAGCGCGTGGTTCAGCCGGGGAGGCGGCCAGGTTCGCGTCGGGGACTGGGACCGGGCGGTGACAGGCCGCGGGCGTGGGGGACGCTTCCCGGCTGGAGCCACCCGGCCGGAGCCGCGCGCGGGGCTGCGGAGTCGGGATTGCGGTCTCCGCCGCGAGCACCGAGCGCGCGTCCCAAGTAACTTTCGCAGGTTTGGACCAGATGGGGTTCCGGTGGGTTCCCGAACGGCCGGGGCCCAGCGGGGCAGGTCGGGCCGCAGCGCGGCGCAGGGCCCCAGGAGGACGCGCAGGACTCGCGCCTGTCCACGCCGCTGCCCGCGAGCGGTCGGTGCCGCTGTCCAGGGTCCTGCCCCGCCCCGAGGCGCGGGGAGCGCGCGGCCCGCAGTCCCGGGACACACCAGGGCCCTTTGGCCTTGGCGGAGGTCGCGCGGATGGGGCGTGGACCTCCTTGGTTCCTGCGGCCAAGGCGGCGCCAGGCGCCTGGGGTCGGGGGTTCCCTCAGATACTCTGGTGCCCCTGGAGCATCTTGGCCTTCCTCACTTCGCTTCCCAAGCACCCAGCGCGGGGCGCGCAGGCGGGCGCGGACACCTAGACCCGATGGGAGCCCGGCAGGGCTTTTGGCGGAGCAAGGGAGCCGCGGGCTCCTGAAACCGGCTCCAAAGAGTAGGGGTCCTTTGGGAGACACAGGGAGAGACCCAGAGAACTCTCGCTGCGCCTCCTGTTCGGGGCCGAGGAAGGGGCGGCCCGCGGGGCTCCCGCCCCCTTTGGGTGCAATGGGAACAGAGCTCTCCGTAGCCCCGTCGGCCCAGTCCGCCGCGGCACTCGCCTCCCGACCTGCCGGCGTGCGACCTCCCGGGCCCGCCGTCTGGACTCGCGGAGTCGGTGGCCCTTGCGAAGCTGGCGCCGCGGGCTCTCTCCGCTCTGAACCGAGCCGGAGTTTCCAGTGATTTCTTCCGTGTAGCGGGGCCAATTGCCCGGGCCCGGGCGGGCTGTGCCCAGGAAGGGCCGCCGAGATGCTTCCGGCTCCGGCTGGCCTTCGCGGGAGCCTCGCTGCGTCTTCCCGCAGGCAGAGTAAGGAGAGGGCGTCCACGGACGGGTCCGGGTCCCCGCACTCCGCCCTCCTGCCCGAGGCGCCTCGCCGGGAGGGTCTGCGTGGGGGCCCGCCAGGCCTTTTGTTTCCAACGCTGCTGTGTCTTTAAGGTCAAGGCTGGATCTCGGGCGGTGCAGGGACCGGACCCACCGCCTGGCCATGGCTCCCGAACGCAGCATTAGAATGTTTATAAAATATTCAATTTATGCAGTCTGTCCAAGAAGCCATCGTCCCAAAATAAAATCGGCAGTCTAGACGCAACCCAGACACCAGAACTTATCAACAGTTGTCTGACTTGCATCTTCTGATGCATCTTGAGTGGGTCATAATACCAACTTTATTTTCAGTGGTGCATAAATTAATTACACGCATTTAATAACCAAAATATCATTATATTCCCCCTTTAATATCATAAAGGCTTTCCGCCAGGGAAGCACTTAATAGTGCAGGGGGCCGTAACGGGCTATTATCCTGGTGTAATGCTATTACAGAACCAATTATACGCCATTAGACTTGCTTTTTTTGCAGTTTATGTGATTTGATCCAATCCCGCGCCCCTGACTTGAAAATTTCAGCTCGGTACTTTAGAGTTTAATTTTCACCCAGGCAGAGGGAAGGGCCGTCTCTCTCTGCTGAGTGTCTGCCTCGGATGCATTTTAAAAGTAATTGCGAAGGGTCCCACCGCATATCATTTGCATGGAGAAGCAACCATAAATTCAAGGACCCCTTGCTGAGAACAAAATCAAACTTTCTTTTTCTACGGTCGCTTGGAAAGGGAAGCCGTGTGCAGAGTCCCCCCAAAACCCATCCGGCGGCAAAAATTAGCAGCGCTTCGTCAATTCGCAGCCCGGGAGCCGCCAGGCCTCCGCCAAGGGCGCGCCCAAATTTTAGCTCTCCGGGAGAAAGAAGGTTTGAGCCAGGGGACTCGGGTGGGGGTAGGGCGGAGGGTTCAGGAAAGAATGACTTTTATTTTTTTTTGGGGGGGGGAGGTGATGGTTCTCACTATTCTCTTTTAAAAGAAAAGAAGAAAAACATTCCTGATGTTTGCTGAGAAATGACGGATTTTTTTTTTTTTTTTTTTTTTTTTACACCACGTGGGCCATTTGTAAGGCCCAATAGACCTATCCAAGTTACTCGCTGTAGACAGCGCTGGAAATAATCAGATTAAGGCCAATTATGCGTGAGATTATAAAGGCGAGTGCTGAGCGGCGGCGCGCGCTGTAGACAGACAGCAAGACATCTGGCCACTTCCCGAGTCACTTTTCTGGTCCTGCAGGCGCCAGCCGCGCCGAACCCCGCCCGCCTCTAGCGGAGCCCGGCGTGCGGACCCGACTCGGTCAGGCTCCGGCCGTCCTCGCCCGCCGCCCGCCGCCCGCCGCCCGCCAAGGTAGGCGCAGCTCCCGACTCGCTCACCGGTCCCGAGCGACGGGCCTGGGGACTCGGTTGTCTTCCTGGCCCGGGCTGCTGTTGGCGCAGATGGCCTGGCGCGTTCCCTGGACCCGGCTGCGGTGACCTGGGTGCGACGCTTGCGCCGGGGACCCCTGAGAGCCAGGAACTGGGCGGGTTGGGCATTGGGGCCGGGGTGGGAGCACAGCTGTCCGGGAGGTGGCCCCAAACGGAAGGGCCGTTCCGCAGGTACTCGGCTTGAGACGGCGCTGCCACCTCTCCTCCAGTCCCCACGGCGGGCTAAGGGTGTCGGGAGGGGATTTTCTCGGGGGACGGCACCCGGAGCGCTCCAGGCCCGGCCGGGCGCAGGCAGAGGGACACTTAGACAATCGCTGTTTGCCTTGCAGCCAGGCCAGACCGAAGCGCGCCTGTCGGCCCCGCGGCCACCCTCCCGACTCCGGGCGGCCCAGAAGATCGGGCCGTCGGCGATGTTTTATTTCCACTGTCCGCCGCAGCTGGAGGGTGAGTACCGCGCTCGGGCCACTCAGACAGGCCTGCGCCGTTCCAGAAGGGCCCAAGTGGCAGTGGGCTGGCGGGTGCTGCGGTCCCTGCCTCGCGAGGGTTACGGCCGCCGGCCCATGGGTAGGGGGTCCCCCGGCCCCTTCTCCATACTCGGCTCCAGCCGCCCGCCCCCTGGCCACCTGCCTCCCACCTCCTTCCCTGCCTGAGCTGGGCGGCCCCGGGCTATTGGAGCTGAAGGGACCAGCCGGGTCCTCCCAGCACAGATGCTGGTGTCACGCCTCTAATCGGGGCTCCCCCGCCCAGGGGGCCACATCAATCTTTCACGGTGTTTTGCAAACATCCCGAAAAGCCAAGGAGGATTAGGGAGTTGGCCCGCATTGTCCTGGGCCCGACCGTGAGCCAGAACGACCCACGGCTGGTTGCTCTCACTCCCGAAGACGGCAGTACTGCTCTGGGGCCTCAAGCGCAGTTCCAGACCGCTGTGGCCCCCCACCTCCCCGAGTGCCCTGGCCTGGCTCCTCTGTGACTCACTGGGTTTTTTGCCTCAAATGCCAACCACTTCCACTCTCAGGGGCATCCCCATGGCCAGGGTTTGGGTCTTCGAGGGTCTCCGGGTCTTAGAAGAAATTCTGCCTCAAGATTCCTGGTGTGGTCTCTGGACTGGATTGTTACACTGGGGAGGTTGGTGAGTAGGGGACAGCTTGGATCTCCGCTGCCTTCAGGGTGGGGATGGGAGTAGGAATTCCCAGGAGTGGGCCCTCTGCACATGGGGTGCGGGGATCAGTATGCATCTGGCTTAGGCCAAGCCAAACACTCCGGCCTTTTAACAGTGCCTTCCTTGGAGCAATCGTCTCAGTTGTGGATCATTAGGACTTCCATAACTGTGTGAGCAATACTGTACTTGGCCTTGGCAATCTTTTCCTTTGATTTGTTTGTGGGGTGGAGGAATTTTGGAGGTCGAGAATTCTAGGGAGGTGTGGAGCAGGGCAAAGGCAGTTAGGTACCGATTAGGTAGGGAGGGACCTAAGGTGTCAGAAGATGCTTACTCACTTTGCCCCTCGTTACCCTGGGCAGTACCTGAGCCAGCAACACAAGAATTTCAGAAGTTTGCTTTTGTTTTTCCGTGGAAGCTTTTAAGAGTTCAGGAGGATTTTCTAAAGGGGGCTAATGAGGACCAGTGTTCAACCCCGCCAGCTTGGTCAACATTCCTAAGAAAGAAAGACCAGCCATGTGCCTGCATTTCACCTCCTTTCACCTCCAAGGACCCATGCAGATGGGTGTTATGAAAAGGTCTGAGCCATGCATCCCCTGACATTGTATCCCGGCCTGATGAGAGATCCTCTGAATGTGTGGTGGATACATCCTCTCTGCACTTCTGAACCTTGGGTCCAGACCGACTGGTAGCCCATGGCCCACTTTTCTGGTCCAAGTGGGGAAAGCTGAGGTTTGGGGCATTTGACAGGTGATGGGCTGCCTGGATGACTTAAGGGGAAAGCCCTGTCTACAGGGAGGGTTGCAGAAGCCTCTTAGGGGGAGTCCTAAGCTAGCCTGGCATGTCCCCAACACACTGAGCTGCTCCTGCTGTCAGGTCAGATGCGTCAGCTCAGACTTCATCCTGCACTTGCACATCCCACCTCAGCACTGATTCTGACTGCTGTGACCAGAGGACTAGGAGGGGGCCTTTAAGAACCTTTTGATCTCTGCAGATGTGTTTCTAAGCCAGTTTTGCAGAAAAGGGTGTTTATTTTAGTTTAGTGTTTCTGGAGAGGAGGTGATCTGCTGCAGATAGAAAGCTTGAGAACAGACCTTTGGAATAAGACATCTCAGTATAGCCAATCAGCTTTTTAATTTTAATTTTTTAATTAATCTAGAGAGGCATAAAGGAGAAATAACAGCATGGCTCATAATCTCACTTCCCAGATAACTTTTGCTGATATTAAATTAAAAAGTACAACATACACCTGCTTGGGAGATCAAAACAGAACAGAAACCGACACCCCGAAAAGCAAAACCCTCCTTTGCTTCACCTCTTTTTCTAAAGGCACTTCCTATTGTTGGTTTCTGATGATTCCTTCAAGAAAAATACATTTTCCCCTTAATTTATATACTTTTCTCTTTATATGTTACGCTTTATTTGTGCTGAGTTCATACTGCTATGTCACGCTGAACTCTCCTTCACTTCAGAGTATACATTTTGGGGATTTTCTCATGTTGATGTGTACAAATCTACTGATTTCTTTTAAACAGCTGTGTAGTATTCCATCAAATGTTGTGCAGAGAGTATCTACTGAAGGGTGCTTTGGCTGTTTCCAGTTTTGCTTTATTTTTTTTTTTTAATTACCATGTTGCCAGGAGCATTCTTCTCTATTCTGTCACCCTTTATAACTACATTCATAGATTAAATGCCAGTAGGTCCACTTAAATTTTTTATGGAAATTGTCTAATTACTGTCTAATAGGCTGCTGCTACAAATGGCGAATGGCCTGCACATTTGACTACAATTGTATCTGCTCCTTATTTTTTTTTGCCAGATGGTGGAAATAGTAGTTCATTGTTCTGTTTTGTTTAATTATCGACAAGTTTTAACATTTTTATAACATTATCAACCATGCTACTTAAAGTAAAAAGCCTCTTCTCATATGTTCCTCTTTTCTATCAGGTTGGCAATCTTTGTTCTTATTAATTGATGCCTCATCAGCTCTTTTTTAGAATTCAATTTGATAAGCAGGGTTTCACTTAAAGCTATTATGTGTGTAAGAGGTGGGCAATTTGGGACCAGCAGGTGTTAAGTTGGAAGACTGAGGCTGATTGTGATTGGAGAGCCTCAGAGATTGCTTTCTATCCCCTCCGTGAAGTGCTTTGTTTCAAAAGGAAACAGTTTGGTTTCCCGCAAAAATAATGGCAGTAACACTGCCTTGAGGCTGCTCTTTTAAGTTTCCGAAGTGCTGGAGAGAAATATCTGTAACGAGGGCTTTGAAGAACGCAGTCTGGACAGGAAGATGGAGGGAGAAGGCTTCGGTACAGAGTGAGACATTGTGGCAAAGGAGCTGGGAGGGGACTAGAATAATAAGCAGGAGGGACACCCTTTAGCAAATGGAATTTTTAAAAGCCTAAAGGAAGTCACTTCTTTGGAGCCGGGGTCCTTCTGAGGGTCATTGTTGGGGCAGTGCAGCTTGCCAGCTCCTAATGCCGAACACTCAGTGATTCTGAGACCAGAGTCCACGGCGGGTACAGCACTCACTGGCCAATGAGACTTGCTCGTTTGTTTTCCTAACAAACCATTGTGCACGGTCAAGTAAGTGGTGCCCATTGGGGAAAAGATTTGAATGCACATTTGGGGCCAAACTGTGCTCTGGCTTCATGAGAGCTTTGGCAGTTGCTGAGAGGCCAGTGGAGAGGACCCCCGTCTTTTCAGGGAAGCCCGAGCAGTGGGTTCTTTATGAGCCTGGCCAGAGGTGGGGTGCTCTTTGAGAGTGGCCCTGTGCAAATCCATTTGGAATTCAGCACAGTAGCTATTGGTGCGGATCTCTTGTTAATGGACATCTATATAACAGATCCACGATGGTGCCGATGAGCTGTGACCAACGGTAATTCATATTCATTTATAAACTTCTTACCTCCTTGTGTCCTGAAGTTTTAGACGAAAAGTGCTGTGAAAAGCTCTTGGTGTTTTCTTTCCTCCCCCACCTTCAGCCTTTAACTCTTGTTATTTATAGAAACACGGCAAGTAGGCTGACAGGTGAGCACAAGAAAGACATCGTGGCTTCTCTTAAAGGGTCTGAGGTAGGGGTGAAGTAATGGCGCATTGGACAGAGGTGCAGCTGGGGGCTGGAGGGCAGGTGAAGGCTCCACCTTAATCCAATGACTTTTCCTGTCTGAACCCAGAATTTAAAAAGAAGCAAACTTGGCTGCCTTGGAGAGTAAGGTCGCCACCTGCACTAGAAATAGGCAGGGTCGGGCCTAAGGCTATTGGGAGGGAGAGAAGAAAGAGGAGTTAAGTGAGGGGATCAGAGAAAGATGCTCTGGGACAGACGGGACTCTGCCTGGAGGGGATGGGTTGGTGCCTCTGGGTCAGTGTGCACAGTTGCGGGCGGCGTGAGGCCTGGGGGCCTCTGCTCAGGCTGACGCTGTCTTCTCCCAGCAGGCACGGCACCCTTTGGCAACCACTCCACCGGAGAGTTTGACGATGGCTTTCTGCGGAGAAAGCAGCGCCGGAACCGGACAACATTCACTCTTCAGCAGGTAACGAGGGTGTTTCCCTTCTGAGAGTTACTGCTTCTTGCTTTTGGAAAGAAAGGAAGGAAAGAAAGGAGGAAGGAAGGAAGGAAGGAAGGAAGGAAGGAAGGAAGGAAGGAGGAAGGAGGAAGGAGGAAGGAGGGAAGGAGGGAAGGAAGGAAGGAGGGAAGGAAGGAAGGAGGGAGGAAGGAAGGAGGGAGGAAGGAAGGAGGAAGGAGGAAGGAAGGAGGAAGGAAGGAAGGAAGGAAGAAGGAAGGAGGGAGGAGGAAGGAAGGAAGGAGAAAGGAGGAAGGAAGGAGAAAGGAGGAAGGAAGGAGAAAGGAGAGAGGAAGGAGGAAGGAAGGAGGAAGGAAAGAAGAAAGGAAGGAGGGAGGAAGGAAGGAGGAAGGAAGGAAGAAAGGAAAGAGGAAGGAAGGAGGAAGGAAGGAGGAAGGAAGGAGGAAGGAAGGAAGGAAAGAAAGACAAACAAAGAATCAAAGTTTGAGCTGCTCTTCCTCTTTTAAAATAAGGACAGCTGATCATGTCAACGGCTTTTATTTTCTTGAACAATTTATGTGTCAAGGAATCTGGGAAGAGGGCAGAAGACTTTTGACCTTCTCCCAGATAGTAAGTGAAGAGGCAAAAATGATTGCTCCCATTTGCTCTAGGCTGATGATAGTTTAGGGAAACATTTCCACACCAGCAATGCCATTTGTACCTCAAAATAACCCTTTGGGGAAGGCAGGTAGGACATTCCTATCCCTGGTAGGTAGATGAAAGGATGGGCCCAGAACCTGATGGATTTGTAGGAGGTATTGTTGCCCATATTAGAAAGGCCGCAGTTGGAATCCTGATACTGGGTCTCCCGGACCTGGGCCTCTTCCTTGAGATCTGTTCAATTTCTAGAGTAAACTGGAGCAGACGGGAAGGTGACCAAACACCCTTAGGCAGTTGCACTGACACAGTGAGGGCCTCTGCAAGTATTTCATTTCTCCTACACCTTATGGGGAATGCCATGTGGATTGCTCCCATTCATAAGACCACCCGTAGATTTTGATTCCTCTGCACATATTTAAATGTTAACGCATGGACATAGTTGCATCTCTCTTCTTGTTTCTTCTTCTTGGGGAAGCATTGAGGTTGTTAGCGAGTGAGTCTTAGCTCCCAAGTCACCAGTGGTTGAAATTTTGATTCTGTGGGATTTTTTCAAAGAGCTCTTTTCTCTCTCTTCTTCCCCTGTTTGCTCTGTGAACCTACTTCCTCACCACTCCTAGCAGATTTGAAATCTGCATCTGCTTCCTCTTCCCTAGCCACAACCTCTCACCAGTAAAAATGTCTTTCTTTTACCAGTTAGAAGCTCTTGAGGCAGTTTTTGCCCAGACACACTACCCCGATGTCTTCACCAGAGAAGAGCTGGCCATGAAAATAAACCTCACGGAAGCCAGAGTGCAGGTGAGCCGTCTGTTCAATTATTTAACTCCCTAATATTAAAACTGGCAAACTTTTTTTTTGACATCATGACTGCAGAGTGCACATTTGGCCAAAGAAAGCAAATGAAGACTATCTGTCATTTTCATGATGCACTTTAATAACATCAACATAATGTGGAATATTAGATTAGGTTGATTAATCGGTCATTCATAATTAACTAGTGATAATGTTCTACACTAATTTGTCCGCGTCTCTAAGGTACTAAATTACATCAATGCACATCCATTTCCTTGCTTTGGAAAAAAAAAAAGAAAGAAAAAAAGAGCTGAGAGGCTCTTCTCTCAAAGCGGCTCTGACCACTCTGGGGTAAGGCTGGTCAATTGCAGAGAACCGTGTTTTCAGATGGGAGCAGGGTAGGATCTGCCGTCCAGAAATTGCATCGTGTCCAACTTTTTCCCAGCACGCGGACTCTTTTAGCGAAGTGGATCCAAAGAACATGTGCAATTTAAAAATCTTTAAATGGCAGCAGCGAACGGGCTGCCTCTGAGCCGAGCATGGCCTGCGGTGACCGTCTCCAGGCAGGGTTTCTCTTTAGAAGCTCCACAGTGATTACATTTAAGTGCACAAACCCGCCGAGCCCAGCAGATGTGCCTGAGCTCGGGAGGGACAGAGTCCCAGCCCGCCTCTCCCGGCGAGCTATTCTTTGAGTACAATTATATATTCATTTTATTTATGGGGTTTCCTCCATGCTGTTTCTGCTCTGTTTTATGTAGGGGCTTGGGGTTAAGACTATGCAAAGATCTAATTGTAGGAAATATAATAGTTTGCTTTCGGTTCCCCTGGGTCATGTTAGTATCTCTTAAAAACCAATGGCTGAAGAGAGATAATGGAATTCTGAGCAGTAAATTGGGGGTTGTAAACAAATTATTTCCCCTATAATCAGATTATGTGATCCTGATTATTAAATCTGAACATGAATCATTGGTCATATGCGGGCAAATTAAACTGATTATTATTTGGAAATGAAAATCTCCTTTGGCCAGGATGCCGTCTCTTCTTTCTTTTTTTAATGCCAGCTTGCCAATAGCTGCCTAAAGACTGAACTGCAAATTGAGATAAATGACACAATTATTGAGCATTCAGAAGTAGAAGATCATAACTTCTCCCTGAAAGGTGCAAGGGTGAGATAGGGGTGGTGACAATTAAAGCTGGGAATTGTTGTTGAGGCTGTTGTTGGCTATTATGCAAAGAGACAATGGCTGTGAAGCATTTGTTTAGTGAGCCTGCATGTGGGGACACGGGCTTTGGTGGCGGGAAGGGAGATGTGTTTACATTTACACTGCTTGCTCATTCAAATATGATTAATGTTCTATAAAGCAGGGTCTTAATCGAAGCTGATGTTGTCAAACAATAACTAAATAGGGAAATAAACGACTCCATCATGCTCTTTCCTCAGAAGCAGGCGAACTGTCAGTGCAAAGTCATTAAAATATGATAATGAAAAATAGCTCAATTAAATGTTGTTATAGCTGTGACCTTCATTCAATTAAGACGCAAGAAAGTGTCTGCATTTTGCTTTGCATTTAACTGCCCTAAATTTAGAATAGAGATAAAATCATTATTCAATGGTTGCTGATATGTGCAATTAAAAGCCAACTAGATTAAAAAAGAGAGAAAGAAACCCAGATAAAGAAGAGTGAAAATTCAGAGGTGGGGTGGGCTGGCAGAGTGCTGGGCCTCTGGACCCAGGCGCTTTCCTGGGCCAGTCTGCTGGCAGGGGGAAGAGAGGAGGCCCCGTGCATAGGCGGTCTAGCCAAGCACTGCTTTTTAAGCCAGGAATTGTCTCCTAGGATGGGGATGGGGGAGGTTTTGCAGGATGCAGTAAAGCCCTCGGGATTTCACTGACCTCTGGGAACCCGTTGGGCCTGGGCTGCCTGGCTGCAAGGGGGCGTCGTTCTGCAAATGCAGTCTTGGTTTCCAAGGCCTAGAGAAGTCTACGCCAGCCTCTAAGAAGGCACTTAGAGCAGGTGAATCATAAATTGCCTCCTAACCTGGGGGTGGCGGAGATGATAACACTCACCAGGCACTGTGCTCAGTGTTTATTGCGTACCTCTGTGCCAATCTTCCTAATAATGCTGGGGGTCGCCACTGCCTCTACTCCCAGACAGTTTGGATCATGGACCCAGCAAAGCCAATGGGTTTCAAATTGTGGATCTGCCACTCACTTCCTGAATGACCTTGAACAAGTTGATTGACTTCTCTGTGCTTAGTTTTCTCCTATAAATGGAGACAGTGGGACGACCTACCTTGCAGTAGACTCTACACCAGGTCCACCAGGGTGCAGAATTCTAAGCCAGGAAGGCCTCCAGAGTCAGTGTTTCTAATGGGTACACGAGGCTTCTGGTCATGAACTTGCCATGACGTGTAAGAGATGATTTCAGGGTTAAATCACAGGTATGAGGCTAGACACACTCAGGTACTTGAGTCATACCTGCAGAAGAGTGAATGAACATTTTTAATGAGGAAACCCCAGGCAGTGTTGATAAATTCCTTGGTGACAAAACCTTCCCCCACCTTGCCTTTAGGAATTACATTTCACATCAAATAAATGTACTTGCATTCACTGAGAATTTCCACAAAACAACACTTTTACCTTTACTATACATTTGGATACTTTCTATGATTTAACACTCATTAACATTCATTAAAAATGCCTGTTATGCCCTGTACACTAGGGCTTGGCAAGACATCAATCATGGCCCACTGGTGGACCGCCAAGCAATTTTGGGGTGACCACCTGAATTAAAGATGCCACGTTGCACCAGGGCCTAGCGGCTAGGCAGCTAAACGTAAAAGAAACACATTTTTCACATACACACGTGCAGCTGCTAGAGGTGAGCATCGGTTCTTCACAATTGAGATGGTTGTTATGTACCTGAGCAAGCAAAAATAAATAGCGAGTGGACTGCAACGCTCAGAGAAAATTAGAAGTAGCCCTTGCCCTGCAAAAGTCTGCCCAGGCCTGCTCTACACGGACACGGACCTGCCTGTGGGTCTGCAGTTACAGTCAGTTTAGGGAGCGTTCTTCGAGAGCGTTCTTCGGCTTGCCTTGTGGCCAGGGAGGCTGTGCCTGTGTATGCCTGCTGCAAGGCAGGTGGTGGGTAGTGAGCGAGGGTGCAGCTTTTGGGCTTGGATTCTGGTACTTTCCTTGTGTCTGATTTTCTGCCTCCATTGGCTGTGTGTTTCCATTGGGGTCTCAGGTTTGGTTTCAGAACCGAAGGGCCAAATGGAGGAAAACAGAGAGAGGGGCCTCTGAGCAGGAGCCAGGAGCCAAGGAGCCCATGGCAGAGGTGACACCACCGCCAGTGAGAAATGTCAATTCTCCATCCCCTGGGGACCAGGCCCGGAGCAAGAAGGAGGCCATGGAGGCCCAGCAGAGGTGAGGCTGGCTAGGCCCCGGGGCCTGCAGGGCTGGCATGCACACAGGGTTGGGAACTCATGTGGTTTTCTTTCTCTACCAGCCTGGGGCGAACTGTGGCTCCCACAGGACCTTTCTTCCCCTCCTGCTTGCCAGGGACCCTCCTGAACACGGCCACATACGCCCAGGCCCTGTCACATGTTGCTTCCCTGAAAGGTGAGTTTGGCTCCTCTGGCTGGGGCTTTGCTGGCCTGGTGCCGTCTCCAAGGGGACCCTGGAGGTCATCTGGCCGTCCTGCTTTCCTGGTTGGGCCCGTCCTTGCACCTGGGGCTGGTGTAGCTCCTTTTGCCTTCTGTCAGCCACAGCCAGGATCGTGAATAGCATCTATTTCCACACATGCCATCTTGTTTGATTTCCGTGTGTCCTGAGAACTTAAACGAATGTATTAAGTGTTATTGCACAAAAGTGACTGCTCCGTGTTCACAGATTGCTCCCCGTCTTCGGTAACGGTTTTAGGAGCTAAGCTGCAGCTCACGGGTGAGGCCTGTGAGGTGCCATCTTTCCTGCTCCCGAGACTTAGAAGGCATGCCTCCCTCCATTTGTGCAGCTTGCCCACCTGCCCACCCAGGAACTCCTGGTGTCAGAGGTCAGAGCCATTGGGATTTGTGGTTTTTTAAGATTTGTTTTCTTCTCAGTGGCTGCTGTCTGAAGGATGGAAACCAGTAGGGACATTTTGTTAGGCTGAGAGAGAGCTCTTGTGAGCTATCCCTTGGGGACTTCCTGCTGGACAGATGGGCCCATCCTGTGTCTCTCAATTCCTGGCCCCAAACCTACTCCTCCTGTGATGGGTCAGGCCGCCGTACTGCCCAGGAGCAGGGCTGGGCCCCAGGGAGGCCCAGGGAGCCGGTGTAGCATTGCCCGGGGGCCTGGGCCTCACCTGTCACGGATTGGGGTGCAGGTGCAGCTGTAGTCTTTTTCCTGATAATAAATGGTGGGAGGGGTCCCCCGGGGTGTTTCCTGCTTGTTCTGTGTTAGAGTCTGGGGAGATAAAAGAGGGGGTGAAAGGGGCTCCCTGAGGACTTTCCTGAAGGGAGAGAAAGGCATTCCAGGCATAAGAAACAGCATATACAAAGTGCCGGGAGCGGGGAGGAGAACCAGGCTCGTCTGGAGAATGGCTGGCATGTTGGGTACCCATGGCAGTGTCCAGAAATAGATGGAGATGCCCGGCCGGGGCCTGAGCTTGAAGGCCCCTAATGCCATGCCCCTGGATTTGAGCTTTGCACTGTAGGAGGTGGACCCCCAAAGGCTGAGCCACTTCTGGGTGGTCCAGGTAGCGTGGCAGTCTCCGTGCTCAGGTGGCTGGCAGAGGTGCATGAGGCCTAGCACTGCCCGACTCTGGGACCCGCACCCTCCTTGCTTTTCCTTCAGCTGCAAGGCCTGGGTGCTCTAGGGGCCACGTAGAGCCCCCTCCCCCCCACCCCCCACCCCCCAGAGCAGTCTTGGGACATATCCATAGGACACAATAGGCTGATAGTGCTATGGAGGTGAGGTCAGCCAACTGGAAGGGACTTCTGGAAGATTACCGGTGGGACTTGGGTCTCAGCCAAGGAGCCGACTGGTGGAGGTGCAGTCCTCCTTCTCTCTGCCGAACGCTCTCTGCTTCAGTGAGGGCCAGCCCGGTTCCTGAGGGGAGCCACTTCTGTTACAAATGTTCCTCGCCGCCCCACTCCAGTCTCATGAACTCCCGGCAATACCTACATCTCTTCGCTGTGGTGGCCTGTGCGGGGCCCTGGTGAGCTAAGCTGAAGCCCTGGTGGCTGCAGGAGGGACAAGAGGGCCACACTGCTGGGCAGGGAGGGCAGGGCAGTGTCTGCACCCGGTGGTGGGAGAGAAACAGAGCAGGGGCCGTGTTTCCCACATGCCGGCCCAGGACAGAGGCAGGGGCTGGTAAACCCCTTGGCTTTCCTCGCCTCCCTCCTTCCTACCCCCTCAGCCCTTCCCCCCGCCGGCGCCAGCCCCCCAGGCCTGTCCTGTGCCTGCCTCATTGGAAACACACTTTCTTTTGATGCTGCTCTCGCCATGGGGGTGGGGAGCTTGGGGTATGAAAGAACCTGCAGAGGGGACAGAAATCACAGTGTGCTCATCGAACTGGGGCACATCTTTGGGCACGGTAGTGGGCAGCTGCCCGGGCAGCCCGTGTCTCCCCGCGAGAAGTCCTTCTTGACCGCCGTTAGGGGGTTGAGCTACGCTGGGGCAGGTGACACACTCAGATGCTTCCAAAGCCAGGCAGGTGGTGGTGAAGTGAGCAAGTGTCTTCCCTTCCCCGAATACAAATGAGCTCTCACTTACTTTGCTTGAAACACGCGGCCCTCTTGGTCTATTTGTCATTTTCCCACCGTGGAGACAGGCATGGGGGAAGGCACACTGCTGTCCTGTCAGGCACAGTTATGCCAGGAGCATGCTAGGGGGCTACCCTCAGGTCTGGGTGGGCAGAGGTGCGGGCCGGGGTGGACTGGGGAGCATTTACTACTCAAAGGTCAGCTCCTGTTCAAGCTAGCTCTTGTGGCCGAGTGAGAATGTGGGTGCACCCTTGCTGGAACTATTGGGTTTTCATGAGAAGCTAGAACGCTGCCTTTTTCTTAGAAATAGTCCCATCTTTTAAATGCTGCCTTCAAGTCTTTGGGGCCAAACTGGCACATCCCTGGTCGGAGCAGCCTGTGCCCTGCCATGTGGTGAGGGGGCCTTTCTTCTGCCCGCTCCTGTCTCTGCCTCCTGTGTTCTCCCTGCACACACAGCTCCTCCGGCCTTTCCCCCAGCACAGTTTCCCTCCCGTGGCTTATCCTGGCCCCTCGGCACCGTGGCCCACTCCCGGCCTCCCTGAGCAAAAGGCTTTTTAGTTTCTAGTAAGGTGAGCCACGTTGGGAAAGGAGAGAAACGAGCAATTATTGCAAACTTCTTCGGAGCTCTGCCAGGTGGTCTTGTGTTCTGGTCCCCTTTCCTTCTCACAGCACAGTGAGGGTCATGCAGGAAGGGCTCCACAGTCACACGGCCATGGAGCAGGCTGCAGCCGTCTGAGATAACAGCTGGAACTGGGTGGGGTGTCTCTGCATTCTGAGCCTACGTGGTAACACTTCTGGAAGGAAGGTGCTCTGAACTGGGAGTTTCTGGGGCTGCCTCTGCACCCAGTGGTCAGTCCCGGTGAGCCCGGCTGTCCCTGAAGACGTGCCTGGGGAACCTGGCCTCTGCCTCGACCTGGGGGACAAGCGTGTACCTGCAAGTCAGGTTCTGAACACCGCGGAGTTCAGCGCTCGATGGTTTTGTGGAACATTGTTAAGTGGATTGGGGCCAGGATGGCTTTCTGACTCTTGCAACCCACATCTTTTCTCTCCCAGGCCTCCCCAAGCTATAGGAATTAAGTGCATAGCCCAGTTTGGGCCCAAGAGAAAAGCAGCCCCAGTTTTCTAGGACCTGGCTAAGGACCTCCGGGCTGGAACCCACCTCTCTCACTTTAACTGCACCCTAGGGTGGCTGGGCAGCCAGATGTGGCAGAGCTGGTGGCTGAGCCCAGCTCTCCCTTTCTCTGGCCTGGGCTCTGCTTCCCGGGGGCCACTGGGAAACTAGGGGACTGCCTCAGCTAGCTGGGAGGGGCTGCATGCGGATGGTGCTCGAGGGCACCCTTCTGGGCTTCTAAGCCCACCTCTGTTTTTACAAAGGAGAAGCTGAGGCTCAAGGAGTGGAAGTCACTTGCTCACGGATCACTAGGTCTCCCCTTTGGGGTCTAGGCTGCTCTCCACAGGATCCCGTTGTGCCCTTTCCTCCCAACACCATTTATCCATTCATCCCTCTGGACGAACACTGCTGGCAGGGGCCTTGGACCCCCACCCTGCTTCTTCCCTGTGAGTGAGGACAGCGATGAGTGCACAGCTATGAGACTCACCCAAGGCCACCAGAGACCAGGAGCAATGTGAGCTGAGAACCACAGGGCCTTCCAGGTCAGAGGTCCCAGTTCACCCCAGGCCAGCAACAACTTGCAAATGACCCGGAAGAAATAGATGAAAGTGATTTTCAACTTCCGGACCCAAACCAGTGTTTTGTCTCCTTCCTCAGACTTTGTGGCCCTAGCATGGGCTGACCAGACGTACTGTTTTAAACGGGACAGAAAACAACAGTACTGTCCCATTTAAATGGTGTGTATGGTCCTCCTCCTGACAGCTTGAATTCAGCCCAGGGAGACTAAGTGACCATACGCACCGTTGGAAACGGGACAGTGCTGTAGTTTTCGGTCCCATTTGAAATGGTACATCTGGTCAGCCTATAAGCAGGACCACGTAGCCCTGTCCTGGGTAGGCGACCAAGGTTCTGGCCTCACCTTAGACCTCACTCAAGGTGCTGCTGCCCTGAGAATGCAGACCTGCATGTCCAGCCCAGGGCCTGAGCACAAGCTGACAGGTAAGAACAATGCAGGACCCTTACCCCCCGGGCAGGGTCCATTCTCCCAGGGGCATAGGGAGCACTCCAACTAGTGGTCCCAGCACTCAGGGCCTGGGAGCATTACGTGTAGTTACAAGTCGGAGGACTCTGAGATGGGGTCCGGCTTTTTGGTTCTGGGCGCTCTTGCAACTTGTGTGAAGTCATTGCCTGGGAAATGCTGAGGGAGCCTCCATGAGGGTTTATGGGTAGCATGGGGTCGTTGAGGTACAGTTTGCTGAGTGAATTCCTGTAAGTGGTGGTCCTTGAAGTCCTAAGGTATCTTAATGCAGTTTTAGGGGTGTTTACTTGCCTGGAAAGTCTGGTTTTGAATGTGCTCTGAAAGTAGGAGTGCCCTTGGGAGCGGATCCTGTGCAGTGGCACTGTGGGGAGGAAGAGGCCTGGCAGGGGTGGCTTACGAGTACTGACACCAGCTCCGGTGGCCCTGGACCACTGGACCCCAGAGCACAGAGCTGCTTGCATGCTGATGCTGAGCAGAGCAGGCCAGCTGGGCCCTAGTAGCTCCTCAACCACAGCCCAGAACATGCCGGTGGATCTAGACTCTGGTTTTTAGTCTTTGGATCATGGGAGAAAGTGGCCCAGAAAACATGAAGGGGAGCAGGCCACAGATTAAGAAGTCAGCGGCAAGAAACTCAGGATTATGTTTTTTTAGGAAATTAGAGACTAACTTTGATTCCTTGAAGACACCTGTTGTGAATAGGGTCCCGGGGTCTGGAAGCAGCTGGAGAGCTGGGGAGACCAAGATCAGGCTGGACAACCCACCCCGCTTAGAACTGCCACAACACATGCCACAGCTCAACCTGGCTGTTCTGCCTCAAGCTGGGGGTGGCAGGGGTCAAAGGCAAAGAGCTGCCAGGGCTTTGCACTAAGCAACAGCACTGTCATCCTGTGGGGTTGTGCCCCGCTGCCAGGTCCCCCAGCCTAGTTGGGAGCCTAAGATGTAGCCCTGAGGCTGCTCATTCAGCACGCTCAGTTCTGGGGGTGTGTGGGGGGGTGGCACGTGCATGGAGGGAGGTGTCTGAACAGGCCAGCAGGGCTGCTCAGGCAATGGAGAAGGGTAGGAGGTGGGGTGGCACCCTTGATGGGCGGGAGGTCATAGCCTTTCTAGGGTAGCTGGTCTGGCAGAGTGTCCACACGTGGAGGTGTGGTGGACTAGCCTCCGGGCTCTGCAGGGCAGGTCTGCAGACGGGCATCCGCTGCCCCCATCAGGAAGCAGGGCAGCTGGCTGCCTCAGGCCGGGAATCTTCCCACTGGGGACAGAGCCAGGTAACTGAAAACCAAGCACTTGTGGGAGTTTTCTCCTTTCATTATCCTTTGATTATCAAACAACTTCAAGCAAGGGCTCTGGAGGGCCTGCCCGTGTGAATCCTCATTCTTCACCCTCTAGCCAGCCACGTTACAGTACTGAAACTCTGCACCTCTGCTTCCTCTTCTATTAAATGGGGATCTGATCATCGTAGCCCTGGATTCATAGGGCTGAACGAGGAGCACGTGAGTTAGGACGTCGGAGACCCTTGGGACAGCGTGTGAGACGTGAGAGGCACCCAGTAAACGCCATTGGTTAAAGTAACCAGCTTCCTCTGTTCTCATTTCCAAGTCACCGGGTCCCATTCACCTTTAAAGGACCCAGTGAAATGTCTGCTTCCCCAGTTTCTCTGAACTTTATTGCAGCTGACATGCACCTTTCCTTTATAGCCCCCATTGTTCCAATTTTGGGGATAGTGATGGGGGTCCCTTCTTGTCTCCGGTAGGATTTCCTGGTCAGGCACCCATCCCCACCCTGGGGCTTCCAGGCAGTGAAGTGCTTCCCGCTCTGGGGTGGCCAGAGAGGACCCACCCTGGCCGGGCTTGCAGTTAGTGTGTTTCATTATTGCGTGTGCCACAGAAACTCTCAAATAAAAAGGCAGCGGGACCCGGCCCTAGGTAGGAAGGGTTTGCATAACAATAATGGGTGTCCAGAGAAAAAGCCTCAGCAACACAAAGAATTTTCCTGTGCTGTCTTAATGGCCAGCCTCGCGCTCACAATTCATTACTGCAGAGGAGGTTATTAATGGCCAGGGGAGGCGCTTGGGTTTGTTCAGGGGAAGCGCTGGCCACAGGACAGGCGGGGCGCGGGGGCGCGAGGCGAGCTCCCTGGGGCACTGAGCGCAGCTGCCTCTGACCTGTGATTCGGAGAGCTGGGTGTGAGGTGGAAGCTGACTGCAGCTGCCGGGGTGGGGTGGGGGGTGCTGGTGGGGTGGGGGAGCTTCCACAGCTCAGCCCGGGCTCGCACGCGGAGGAACCAGGGCGGGGCACCAGGGCTGCGTCTCCCCAAACAGAGTGTGTAGGAGGAAGGGCGGGGCAGGCCAGGCCTGTGGGGGTCGGGCCCGAGGTAAGAGAAGGGCAGCGCAGCAAGGGGATGTGGTCTGACCTGCTCTTACCCTCCCCTCTCTGTCCCCCTCCGGGGGAGGCCCTGGAGGCAGGCGCGGCCCATTCGGGAGCCCGGCTGCACCTGCATCTCCAGGCTGAGCTTGTCAATCCAGGCCGTGGAGGCTGTGCGGATCCCTCAGAGGGGTGCCCTGTGAGGCACCTCGGTTGCTGCTGGCACACAGGGGTGCTCAGTGGACGCTGGGAGCTGGAGTAGTAAGTGGTCTTGAGCCTGCATCAAGTGAGTGAGGACAAGGGCCCGTGAGGAGCAGGGTGACGGCTGGGAGCCGGTCTGGCCACATCTTCCCTGAGATCAAGGCCCCTCAGTTAGCCAAGACTGTGGTCTCCCTGCTGCACGTTGGCCTTGGCCCCTGGGCTTCCAGGCCGGGGTGAAGTGTCCAGATTCTGAGACTGGAAGGGCTTCCTTGGCCAAGGTTAAGCTGAGAGCTTCCTCTGAGCCCTCTTAAGGCATTCCCCACCCCCATTCCTCTTGAGTTACTTTCCCTCTGTATTGTGATTTTTTCTTTTCTTTTTTTAATTTATAATTTTTTAATTTTCACTTACATTCGACATACAATATTATTTTAGTTTCAGGTGCACAACATAGTGATGGGACATTTATATAATTATAAAGTCATCACCCCGATAAGTCTGGTACCCCTGTGGCACCATCCATACTTATTACAGTATTACCGACTCCATGCTGTACTTTTCGTCCCTATTTTGTAACTATGGATTTTTTAAAATGCAATTTTTGAGAACAAAACATGTTTTATGAACTATAATAATTATTAGCAAAATTTCACAGAGGACAACAAATGATTTTCAGCACCCGTGTAACCACCCTCCAGGACTTTACCTTACCTGTACCCCTAAACCCCTGAATCCCTGGGCCCCTTTCTACTTCCCCTGAGTGGAACCCTTTGCTGACTTTTATGGTGATACAGCTTTGCCAACTGCCTAAGCTGGCTTTCTGGAACACTACTGTTTATTTATAACCTTTCTGAACTTTACAAGTATATATAAACATAATTGGGACCATATAGTGTATATATTTCATGTCTGGACTCTGACTCAGCATTATGTTTCTGAGATTTATCTATATAACTATGTTTAGTTACAGATGCTTTATGATATTTTGTGTGCAAGAGCAGATAATCTGCAGATGAAGACAGTGGTCTGTCCCTTTGCAGCCCGTGTACTTGACATTTCTTCATGTCTGACAGTGCCGGCCAGCCTCTAGTTTGTATTAAATGGAAGCAGTGGTAACAGTCATCTTTGCTTTATTCTAGTTGTAGCTTGATTGAGATATAATTCACATAACATACAATTCAACCATTAAAGTATACAACAATGATTTTTAGTATATTTAATGAGTTGTGGGATGATCACTAAGGTCAACTTTAGAACATTTTCATCATCTCATACCTATTAGCAGTCACTCCTCATTTCTCCTAATTCCCCTGCCCCAGGTGACCAGTAATCTCTCTGTCACTATAGATTGTGGACATTTTGCTGTGGCCATTGTGGATACTTCCTATGGATGGAATCATACAGTGTGTGGTCTCCGTGACCAATCCTTGTCTGATCCTTGATCTCATGAGAAACTCTGAGGATTTCACAATCATGTTTGCCATTTTTTGTTTTTTTATAAGATACTCAGAATTAATTAAAGAGATTTTCTTCTTGTCCTAGTTTTATAAGAATTTTATTTTAATGATTATTTTTAAAATCATGACTATGAATGGATGTTGAATTTTATCAAATATTCTTTCTGCTGCTGTTGAGATGATCACATGATGTTTCTTTTTAATATATTAATACAGTAAATATATTATTGGGTATGCCATTACATTGATTGATTTTTCAATATTAAACAAACTGTGCATTCCTGGAATAAACCCCAATTAGATGTGACAAGTTATTAATATCTTTTTTGTAGATAGATGGCTGAATTTGGTTTGCTAGTATTTTATTTAGGGTTTTCACATCTGTGGTCATGAGGAGGTTGGCTTGTGACTTTCTCTGTTTAAGATCTGCATTCCAGGTTTTGGTATTGTTTTACTTTACCCCAGAATTTAGTATAATAAAAGCAGCAGCCTACCTGTCCAGCTGTTTTATTGCCTCTCCTGATCTGAGGACCGGACAGTTCTGTCACTACTCTGTCTGAGGTCTCATGAAGTTGCTGTCAGATGGCAGTTGGGGCTGGTACATATAATAAGATGGAATCATTTCCATGACTGGTACCCTGGTAGGGGTGCTGGGAGGCTGGGATCTCTCTCCCTTTCTCTCTCTCCCCCTCTCTCTCTCTGCCCGCCCCCCCCATTGGCCAGCCTGTGGTGATGGGTTGGGTGGAGATTGAACCTCAAGAGTGTAAGAGTCGAAGACATCAGGGCTTCTTAAGGCTTACACTTAGAACAATGAGGCTTCTGCTGCATTCTATTAATTAAAGCTGGCCACAGAGCCAGCCCAGCTCAAGTGGAGGGGATGCACATGGGTGTGAACCCTGCGAGGGTGGTTCATTGAAGGCTGTTTCTAGAGACTAACTGGCACAGAAAACACGGGTACTCTCATTGCATGACATGAATTGGGGTGCTTTTGTTTGAACCTGCCTTACTTCCCCATCCTGACTACAAGCACTTTAAGGGCATTGGCCATAGCTGATCCACCTCTAGATCCTTCCCAATCACTCACCTCTGCCCCTATGTGGAGTCTGGTGCAGAGTAAAAGGTAGTAGAGTTAAGAAGTAAAAGAAGTAAAAGAAGGAAAGAAGTTGTATTTCTCTGGGCCCAGAAGTTAGACCTCAATTAGGAGACTCCAGTCTATGACCTTGGCCCTGTACCATTGGCCACCTGCTAGATCCCAGAAACCAGTGGGCCCTCCTGTTCTTCATTTGGCACCCTTGGGGACCCACTGCGAAACCTACTTTGCCGAGACTCTGAACCAGGGACTGAGCATCTGGTGATGAATTAGACACATCCCTACCCTAAGGGGCTGATAGGATAGAGATGGGCTTTCAGATACAGAGAGGTCAACAAAGAATTCTATCTCAGGTGACTCAGTCATCTGTTGTCATAGAGTCCAACAGGATTTGCAAGCTGTGGATGAAGCCCAAAGGGACTCTTTCTTTGTAAGACTGTGGAAGGCTTCCCAGAGGAGATGCTTGGGCTGAGCTTTAAGGACGTGAAGGAACTGTGCAGTGCATGCAGGCACTCCAGGCAGAGAGGACATGAGCAAAGGCATTGAAACTGGCAGAGCTGGTCTGCTGAGGAAAGGGCAAAGAGTAGGTTGGATGGAGCCATGGTCCTGGGAGAGGAGAGTAGTGTGGCTCTGAGGAGAGCCCAGGCTCTGCACTCAGACCAGCCACATCCCATAACTGCCTCCCTCTCATTGTAGAGTCCACTCAGGGCAGAGCTAGTCTCCTTATCTGTAAAATGACGATTGCGATGGCCATCCTTAAGTCATGCCTGCAGTCAGTGGTGGTGTGTCCGTGCCTGGCACATCCAGGTTTCTGGCACTGGTAGTTGTTGTTGGGGTTACGATGATGTGATCCAGAGGTGACCCGGATCTGACTTGCTTGGGTTTACAAGGGATATGGTAGGGTCAGCACTAGCCTCCTCCATGCCTAGCTGATGTCAGGAAGACAGAGGTGTAGACTGAAGAGCTGAGCTGCAAGGAATCTTCTTGATGAGTCTGTTACCTCTGCTTCTCCAGGATTCAGTAGGGGAAACTGAGGCCCAGAGAAGGGAGTAGCACTGTCCAAGATCATACAGTGTGTCTGTCAGAGGTAGGACAAGTCAGGGACCCTGGCGTGCCACTCCAGCTCCCATACCCTGTATTGACTCGAGTCCTTTTACAGGCACCTGCTGTCATTCCCTGGCTTTAAAAACTGCAACTCCCTTTTCCTATGGGTGCTGATGGGCTTGCCCTTCCTGCTAATCAATGGGGCCCTGGAGTGCAGGGAGCTGATCTGAAGGTTTCTGGTTTGTGCCCAGAGGCAGCACGAGAGGCAGCCTGCCCGTCCAGTGCTCTGACTGCCTCTAGAAGGAGGGAGGGCAGTGGTCATTGGCACTGAACTGCTAGGATGTGTGTCCCTGCTGTTCCTGTGGCTGTGCCAGGGTCCTTGGGTCTGGATGCCATCATTGTTCATTTGCCCCTGCAGAGACATCCACGCGGAAAGGGGACGTCTCTGCAAGGGCAAACGATGGCCCTGAGACTGCAGCAAAATGAGTGTTTGGTTAGCCCATTGCCATCAAGGGGCGATGACTGAGCGGATGCGATGGCAGGACAGTGGGAGTCCGGTGAGAGAGGAAATGAAGGCCGGGGTGGGATTCAGGGTCCATTCCACCAGAACAACCTGCTGAACTAACCTGGGGGGTTGGCATTATCAGATCGGGCAGTTTTGTCATAAATGCAGTGTTCCTTTGCATGAGGCACTGAGAAAGCTTAGAACTTGGGAGAGGGCAACTTTGAGAAACTGAAACATGCCAGCTTGGTCAGAAAGGATAGCCTCTACCTCCTTTTCTTGTTTTCCCAAATATTCAAGTACTTACTTTGTATAAAAAATGGTAGATTTTAGTTCTGTGATCTAAAGTGTGGAGGTGAGGGTGGGCGAAGGGCACGTACAGCAGGTTTGGGAGGTGAGTTGGGTACAAAAATAAACAACTCATGGTAGAAAAAAGAAATAGAAACCATCGGAGACAGGAAAAAGTACTCAGGGCTTCTGCGGTAGAAGACACCTGGATGTGAATTTGACCTTGTAGTGCTTTTCATTATTGGTGAGCACACTCAGCTCCAGCATCTAAAGATCAATGCATAAATTTTGTAGACAACTGTGCCAACACTTCCACTCAAAAACTCTTTGTGAACTAAAAGGAACTGGTATTAGACTCACAAAATATGTGTATTTATTTGTTTTATTATAAAGTAAAAATAAATGAGCCATAGTATTGGTATTAAACATTTCATAAACCCACCTACCCATTTCCTTGTTCAATTCTGTTACCCTTAGTCTGAACATTCAACAAGAAAATCAGCGTGTAGGAGCTCTATGTGCAACCAAAATTGTAGCTCACGTGCCTTAATGGTGAAAATGTGCAGACACGAGACAGAACTAACTTAATTTTTCCTGTCAGTCTCTGTAGGAGATCAATTAAACTGCCAAGGAGATCAAATATTTCAGACTGTATTTATTACATTAAGTATTTATGTTTGGGCCAAGCCTTTAAAACATGATGTCATATAGGCATGTAGGCCGATTTGATCAATTCAGCAGAAATTGCTGTAACTTAATGGAAATCTAATTGTGTGTTTTAATTTAATGTCCAGGAGGTAGTATGCTGTCCAAACAAAACAATTTTCAGGCTGCATTTGGTGGCCGCATGGGTCCTGCCCAGAGTTTGGTGATGGCATGTTGGCAGGGCTAGAATTAGGTGGAAGAAGTGGCATTTTAGAGGCTTTGCCAGCTGCTTGGGTTAGTTGCATCCCATGCAAAGGGGCTCACTGACTTTAATCTGCACAGAATGGGATATGGACCGAATGATTCCGGTGGGTTTTTCGTGGTTAGCCCGTCAATATCTTGTGTGGACTGAGGCCATTAGCTGTCATGGAGTCGCAGCTGGGTGCTGAGACGTGTCTTTAATCCTCAGCCACTTCAGTGGACTCCATTCTAAAGGAGAGCATCTATTCCCATCACCTGAATGAAAGGAGATGGGAAATCAGTCATCACAAAAAGGACACCATTTTTCTGAGAGTAATAGTTGCTTAATTTAGAAAGGATGGAAAATACAATGAAACACAAAGAAAAGTACAAAGATCATTCTTAACTTCGTACTCAGAATCGATCACTATGAATCTTTGGTATTGGTACCTTTGTTTTCTTCGCATTTATAAATGTATATCTCCTATAAATTTATGTATCTGATAACTTATTTGGAAATTAAACAAATTTTAAATTAAAGAGTTTAAATTTATAAATACTTTTTATTTCAAAATAAATTTATATGTGTATACGAGGGCTGTCTGGAAAAAATCCAGCCATAAATACCTCAATTTTTCAAATTACGAGGCTGCATACTTTCCCGACAGCCCTCGTAGTATGTACACGTAAAATCCTATATGGATATGGCACATGGCTGTACGTGTATGTTCATGTATACACTGTATGCGTGTGTGTGTGTACATACATTATGCACACATGGATGTGTATGTATATACACAGTGTATTTCTATACCAAAATGGGATCATATTGACTTGCTGTCACTTAACCTGCTTTTTGAACTTAATATTTTGTTGTTTTTTCACGGCTCTAAATATCCTCCTATAATATAATTTTGTCATAGCTTTAGCATGTTCTATATGGATGACTATAGCTTATTCAGTTAATTCCCTATTATTAGGCCATTAGGTTACTCATAGTTTTTTGTTGCTATGTGCCACTCGGGGCTGACTTCCTCTGTACCTAATTTAATTTTTAGCTCATTATGATCATAGCTTTTTGATTTTTAAAAAAGGGAGGGGAATACTAGAGTCCTAAATCTGGAAATCGAATAATTAAAACAAGAGATGTTTAAAGTTTGTTTGCCTTACCCCTCAAAATTCTATTGACAGAATAAATTATTTGACTTTTTGGTCACATGGAAAAGCTTCCCCAGGAACCCAGGACAGCCTTGGCGACAGTGCGGGCACTGCGCATGTGCAACGAAAGGTGCAGGGGCCGGACTGATGCGGGTGCTCATGGCACCGTCGCTGTCTTGTGGCAGATCGCAACGCCCATGCTGGGTGTCCCCTGGGGTGTTGCTCACAATAAGTCCATTTCTTCAGCTGGTCATCAAAATGAATTGGTAATTGGAACAAGCTGTGCATTGTGACTTGATCTTTCATTTGTACGGGGTTATGGAAATAATAATTGGGAGGACTTAGTACCAGGTCCTTAATAGACTTTCTCCCAAAGGCTGGCATGCTCCTATCACCTCCTCTCCCAGCTGAGGAAGCAGAGCTTGGCCAGGTGGCGCGGAGCCCCATGACTGTGAAGGATGGGGCCAGGAGCCAGCGTTCAGAGCCTCCTTCCTTCCCCCTCAGCAGGCAGCACTGCGCGTCAGGCCCCAGACCCACCCTGTTGTCAGTCTCATTTTACAAGTTTTTGAAAGTGACAACTTGGTTTTGGGGTAGGCATTTTCAAAGTGTCTTTCTCACCTCCCTGATGGAGTAGAGAAAGGAATGCTGAGCCTCTGTCCTGGCAGATTCAGCATTACCTCATCACTAACCTTTGCAGGCTTGGTATGGTCGGCAAAGCCCTTTCAAGCATCATCTCTTGTGACAACCCCTGCTGTCACCAGGGATGGCTTCAGGACATCCTGAGGTGTACTGCTTTGCTTGTTCTGTACAAAATGGTCCCAGGTTACTGTGCATTTAGAGTTTGTGGGCCATCTTATACATTTTTGTCTGTTTTCTCAATATTACCCATCCTGTGTCTGCAGGGAGCAGCCATATTGCTTTCTAGTTTACGGCTGCCTTGTACATCCACGATTTGTGTTAGAAGTGCTCTTGGAAGGATCCTTAAGAATCTGGTGAGGGCCTTTGTGTGCTTTTCACGGGCAAAGTGCGTGCACTTGGGGGTCTGCATCTTCACCTTGTAACTATCTGTTCATCTGCCACGCTGAGTGTCACAGAGGATGAATCTTCAGTTACTTCTGGTTGGCAGCAGTGTCCAGATGGATGAAATTATTTGGGCAGGAGGCATATGAAGATCTCTGGTGATGCTTTTGGTACCATGAGATTACAGAGAAATGAAGAGATAGCTTTATAGGGATCCTATTTGTGGAAATATTTTTTCTTTGTTAAAAATGGTTACAGAAGTTAAGAGAGATGCTGGTTGTTGGACAATTTAAGTTTGATTGCAATCATTGAAATTCTGCAAACAGAATTTCAAAGTTGGAAGGAAAACTCAGCTTTGTAATTCACATTGCATTCCAAAACTACTACTTTTTTGTTGAAAGGGATTTAAAACCTTGTCTCATTCAATAGCCCATATTGTGCATGAAATTTCTCTACAATTTCTGTCAAGGGGCTTCTGGGCATTACAACCAGAAATCTGTCACCCTGGAGATAGCCCACAGCATATGCATAGCATGTTGTGGTAAAGAAAAGAAACTCCCTCTTTCTCTTACTTCCAGCCATTGCTTCTATCACACCCGCACCACCTAGAGAGATAGTGGGAAGCAGTTACCTCATATTCATTGTGCCTTGGGGTCACCTCCAGTCAATAGTCCCAGTTCTTTCATGTTTCACTCCTCCCTCCCTGTTTTCTTCCTTGTTTCCTTCCTGCCTCTGGTCTGATGGTTTGACGGTGACTAGGTTGACCAGAAGTCCCATTTTAAACAGAACAGAAAACAATGGCAGTCCCATTTCGAATGGTGCGTCTGGTCAGCCTAATGACACCTTGAATTTAGCCCAGTGAGACTGGGCTGACCATAGTACCGTTGTTTTCTGTTCCATTTAAAATGTACGTCTGGTCAGCCTAACCATGACAGACAGGAGAAGGACTTTATCCTTTCCTTTTCTAAAGCTTCCGCCTCTATTAAGGTGGCCCATAACCATATGGGATCACAGTGAGCCTCCTATGATGTCACATTGAGCACACGCTCTGCTGCTGAGCCATGTTTTTCCCTCTGCACAGTTGGATCCTCAGGCATAGAGCACAGACATTATAGTTTCCTCTGATAAATATCAGCACATGCTATTTGTCTCCTTGCTCGGCTTTGATCTTGTCTGTTGCACAGATCGCCTTTCTGTCTTGCCCGTGTCTGTATTTTGGATTGGCCCATCTTCCGTGTTCTCACTCACGGGGTGATTTTCACCACTCCTCAGTATCACTGTTCAGATGTTTAGGAGACCACCTATAAGCGTTAGCCCCTTTGATGGACACTTGAGCTGCTGCTCAGACTCGGGGTATCGATGGGGAAAGAGGGTGATGTCTGCAAGGGGCTGTTTGCTAAAGAATTTTGTTGACCTGGGTGTGTCTCTTAGGGTCTTCCACCCTGCTGTGGAAATGCCTACCCCATGGGCATGGTGCAGTCCTGAGGCTCCAGAGGTTGGGCTCTAGGGATGTACACAGATTCTGTAATGCTCCCTTAGCCAAAGACACGGCAGGGGAAGTGGGCTGAGGGCATCGGTGCACAGAGGTGAGGCAGCAGTGCATGTGGGTGGACTGAGGGAATTGGGGGTCCTCAGCTGCTGGGGTGACCCTTAAGGAGTCTTGACAGCTGTGGGCGGTCCTCAACTTCCTGACAACACTAACCTGAACTCTCTTTTGGTTCAGTTTTGTTTTTAAAGAATTTATTTTAGTTTATATTATTTTAGTTCAGTTTAGTTTTAACTGTGGCAAAGTACATAATAAGATAGATGATCATTTTAACCAGTTCTAAGTGTATAGTTCACAATGGTTAAATGCATTTCCATTGCTGCACAACCATCACTAGCTTCCATCACAAAAACTTTGTCATCTTCAAAAACTGAACCCTGTCCCTCTGAAGGAAGAAGTCCCCATTGTCCCTCTTCTCCCAGGCCCAGGTGCCGACCCTAGACACCTCCTTTAAGTGGGCTCATACGGAATTTGTCTCTCTGTGACTGGCTTAGTTCATTTAGCATAACGTTCTTGAGGTGCATCCATGTTGCAGCTTGTGATGAGATTTCTCTCTCTCTCTCTCTTTTTTTTTTGAAGACTGAATAATGTGCCTTGTGCACGCAGCCCTTATATTTTTACCACAGTCTCCCCGAGTTGTTGGCTCCCCGGGTCGTCAGTATCTGACGTGGGAGGTGAAGCACTCGGGTAATGTGCACAGACGCCTCTCTCCCGCAGCCTCGGTTCTGTGAGTTAACCTCCTCATCTCTGAACTCGGTTTTGCAGGCCAGGACTGTAGTTATTGGTGGCTCTCGTGGGGTTTGACCCAGCAGGCTGTGCGTCCAGAGGAAGGAGGGTCTGTCTTGTCCAAGTGGCTGTTCTTCATCGTGCAGGTGACCTATTCATCACTGAGTCACAGACCATTTAACTCTTCCTTTGATGCTTACATTGAAACAAGGCCTTCTCGGGGGCAAAACTCAGTCTGAAAGAAGTTGAGCCCTCCCTTTCTGCCCTGGCCTGACAGGGGACCGCATGCTCAGGGCTGAGCCTGAGGGCAGTGGCCCTTCCCAAGTCCCTGACAGCCCAGAGCCACAGTAAAGCTCCCCTACAACCTTTAGCACTTGAGCAGCTCAGGTTCCTAGCCCCTCGCAGCCCTCCTCATTTTAACATTCATTTAAAAAGAAAGTTATGTCTCTGAGTTTAAAAGTTCACATTCATTGTTGAAAACTGATGAAAATTCTAAACAGACACAGAGAGGATTCTCACTGCTAAGTGGGTTCACTGTTCTTCCTAGTTTGGTCTCTTCACGTGTGTGCTCCCCTACAGCGGGGGAGACTTGCAGGGAAGGCAGCCTTCCCCGTGGGGGCGCTCCCAGGGCTCCCAGCACAGGCACTGCCTTCAACAAAGACTGCAACACCCCGTGGAGCTGCGCCTGACGGCAGTGTGAGAGCCACTCGGGGAGAAGGGGAACAGTCAGGATTCAGGATTCCACCCAGTGCAACTCTTTGCTTCCTGCTATGGCTGGAATGTCACCAGGCTTGAGGCCAGCCAGGGAGGAAGAAGTGACAGCTGCCTTTTACCCCTTTTTACACTGCTGGGGAAGGGGATGGCCACTGGGAGCCTTGGCAGTAAGCTATGCACACTGGGGCAGTTAACCCTGGCCTTACCTGGAGAGTGGGTAAGGTATGCCCACCTCAGAGAGGCCAGAATGGTGATGAGAGGCAACAGTGGGGGCTGGTAAATATGAGCTTCCTTTTACCCGAACAGGCTTGGAAAGAAAGATGCCAAAATGTGCTTGAGGGGAGAGGAAGGTGGCTGGCCCTGGCACAGGGAAGCCTGTCCCCAAGAAAGAAGGGTGGGATTGGCCCAGTGACTGCCATCACTGATGTTGGTGGGGCTTTCTCCCAGTCTTCTTCCACAAAGACTTCCCAAGGGCCTTGGGCAGGTGCTGGACTAGGTGCTGGGGACAGATAGCAAATGAGACAGAACCGTACTTGCCCCTTGGGAGTCTACCGCCTTGGGGTGTATGTGTGGGGAGACAGACAACAAAGAAGTCAACAAACCATTAAGGATCCGCCTACCCTTTTCAGCCAGTGCTGTGAACAGGGTCTGTAATGGAGCCTAACCAGGGAGCCTGCTTTGGGCGGGGCATCCCAAAGGGCTCCCTGAAGAGGGGGTGCTCACACGGAGCCGAAGAGACAGGTGTGAGGAGCTTTCCAAGGTGGAGGGAGGAGCTCTTCCCACAGGAGCAGTGCCTGGCAGAGGGTGCAGGTGAGGAGGACTGCAGTCTCTTTTGAGACCCAGGAGCACAGGGGTTAAGGAGCAGTAGAGCTGTGCACTTACTTAATCTCCGTCTCCTCAGCTGCAGAGTGCGTCACAATGGAGCCTACTTCCTAGGCTGTTCCAAAGCTGAGCTAGCCATGCTCATGACCATGTGACAGGTCCACATGTTTGCTCTAGTTCACACAACTACCAGGAGGGCTCTGCTGTGCCGGAGCTGTCAGCTTCCACAGTGGGGGCCTGGCTGGCACAGGACGACAAGAAGAGGGTGGTGGTGCCTGGGCACGCAGCACTTGAAGCCCACAGGAAAGGATTTGGATGCACTCAACAAATGCAGATTTGGGTTTAAAACACTCTCTGTTAGCAATGCCTCTTCTTCCAAAGCCAGAGTACTTTCAGGAAGAGCCAAAGGGTAGGCAAAGCACACGTGGAGGGGTTGGCTTTGCTGGCCTTCCCCAGGCATCAGGCCTCAGGGACAGTCACTGAATCCCCACTGTCCTTGGCAGGGCCATGGTGAACCCTCTCTTCTCCTCTGGTGGGACTGGTTCCAGAGCTGGCCTAGGCTGGCTGGTGGGTGGGTGTAGGTTGCTTCGATTTGCATCTCTTGCAGGGACTGCATATGGGGTCTACCATTTGACCTATCCGAGGGACTCAGAAAATCTCTCAAATTATGACCTGTTGGCAGCTGAGTCAACCCACCAGCCTGGGTGCAAGGCCTGTGTGACTCCGGCCTTCCCACCTACCTCATGGTGGTGGGTCCTCGGAACCCATGAGTGTCCCTCAAACACTGGGCTGGTGCCAGCACCACTGAACACTGCTCATTTCTCCCCTTCAAACTCACGAGGCTGACAGGACCACAGATGACATGGCCAGACTCTCCATATTCTCTTCTCCCCTGGGAAACTTTCTCTGTTTGCCTTTATCTTACAAATGGTGCCTCCATTCCTTTGGATGCTGAGGCCCAAATCTAGGAGTCATCTGTGACTCTTTCCTTTCCATCACTCCCTGGCTGTCCATGAGCAATCTGTGCAGGGTCTAACTTGGCCTCCTCCGCCCAGACACCTCGGGCCAGTCACTGGCAGCTGGACCACATTATTTCAGTAGCCTCCTGCCACCTCCTGATGCAGATGAGCTCATGACACTTCTCTACCTGTTCTGCACAGTGTTCAGGGCAGTCTGGCCTTGGTGGCCCCTGACCCATCTGCCAAGCCCCTGCCTGCAGTCTCTGCCTCTAGTCACTCTGAGTGCCCTGCTCCCCACTGCCATGCCATTGCATTGTTGTTCTCTGTGACTGTCACACTCTCCTGGATGTTCACATGGCTGTCTCTCTGACTCACTGCACTCAAGTCTCTGCCTAGTATCGCACTCCATTCATATATCCATAGCACTTACCACCTCCTGCCTTCGCCTCAGGGATGCACATCAATGGTATACCTTTCCATTAGAGCTACACTCCATGAGGCTGGGGTCTAGCTGCCTTATTCCTGCCGATTAGTCACTAAGGCCAAGTGCGAGGACAAGCTCCCCGGTGCTCATGGGCTAGTCACTGAATAAATGCACGACTGAGGATGACCCATGACGAGGAGGCTCCTCAAACCAAGCATGGCAGAGGATCTGTCCCTGTCCCTGTCGTGGCTGATGCAGGGCTGGCTAGAGGCTCTGAAGCCCCCTTGCACACATTGGACCTGTGCTAAGTGCTTGCCGAACCCATCCTCCAGAGGTGCTCAATCCTCAGTTCACGGTGCCCTGACGGTCTCACTTAATTTTTTAGGACACTCTTGGGCCATAAGAAATGCTCAATGGTTCTGTTCATTAAATAGTTAGATCCAAGCAACTCAGTAAGTATTTATGTCCCAACAGCTTAGTAGCCATTGGAAGAATAATATCTGTAAATGAAAAGAAAAACAGTATTTTTCTTTCATTTGTAAATAGCTACCATGACTTTCTAATGGGATGCACGCTCGATGGATGGTTCTGCATGGCTGCCATGGCCTTGGCACCATATTGGATGCCACCAACCTCATTTTGTGTTCCACATGGATTTTTGTGTGCTGCTTGTAAAACACAGCCAAATTCACCTTCACAAAAGTGTGACATCCCCGAAAGGTGTGCATCTCATGTAAAAGCTGTGAGCTGCCTCTAGATAACAGCTTGCATGGCATCTGACAGATATGGCTGGGTTTCCCTTGACTTCAAATATTTAAAAGCTATCTGCAGTGCCTCCGTGAGTTCTTAGGGTGTTTTGGCACGTAGTTTGGAGTTTGTGGGATTACTTCATTAATCCTCATATTGATCCTGTGATGTAGGTATCATTCCATTTTACAAAAGTAGAAGTTAAGGTTCAGAGAAGCCAAGATATCAGCCTAAGGTCACACAGCTGATTGGTGAGGGGATCAGGATGGGCCAGTTCTCTCTGATGTTGTGCTAATCCCTTGGCTTATCAATTGGATCTCTTGAGGGTGCATCTTTGGGGTCCTGAGCCTTTGTCACTTCTCTGCATAGTGCCCAGAACTAAATAGTACTGATCAGCCCTTTGCCCCCACCCCAAGTCCTACAGCCAGAATGTGGACAGTAATGGCAGCCTGTTGTTTTCCCTCCTTCCAGGGGGCCCACTGTGCTCGTGCTGTGTCCCAGACCCCATGGGGCTCTCCTTTCTCCCCACCTATGGCTGCCAGAGTAACCGCACGGCCAGCGTGGCTGCCCTGCGCATGAAAGCCCGCGAGCACTCCGAGGCCGTCCTGCAGTCCGCCAACCTCCTGCCGTCCACCAGCAGCAGCCCCAGCCCTGCGGCCAAGCCGGCGCCCCCCGACGGCGGCCAGGACAAGACCCCATCTGCCAAGGACCAGAGTGAGGGTGAGAAGAGTGTATGAGGGTCCAGAGTGCCCAGGCCCGGCGCCCTCCGTCCACCCCCACCTCTCCCAGCCTTAGCCCCCTGGAAAACGCAAACGAGCAAAGAGAAGCCTGCGGCCCCATGGTCTCCTCTTGGGACTCGGGAAGGAGCAAGGCCCACAGCTCCCCGGGTGTCTGGAGAGCACCTCTGGGGTCCCGCCGGTGGGGCGGTGTCCTCCGGGCTTCTTTGGTGACAGGCCCTGAAGGTACTGGTGGCACCCGAGCTGACTCTGTGGTGAGGACTGTGGGGTTTCCTTCTAGGCTCAGAAGTCTTGGAAGAAAGTGAGTTGCTCACCTCGTCACCTTCCTGTCCCTGAGTTGCCTTTGAAGATCTTGTCAACCCATGAAACTATGGCATGGTTCGCCCTTGTGGGACAGCCAGGACTAAGCCTTAGGCTCTGAAGTGAGACTGTCCCCATTGCGTTAAGAACCAGGAAACTGCTGTGACCCCGACCAACTTTTGTCCCCCTCCACCAAGGCTACAGCCTTGCCCTCCTTTCTCTTGTTGGAAGATTCCGGTTTGGGCTTGGTCAGGTTAGAGAGGGAGAGGATGCAGGGTGGGGCGTGGCGGGCAGGACGCGGCCTGTCCCCGGGGTACGCGGTAACTCTGCTTCTAACAGATCTCACGGGGCACTTCTGGCCAGACAGGCCGTCCCCAGCCCCGTGGAGCCGGCGTGGAGCAAGTGCAGGCCCTCGCAGTGGAAGTGCCCGCCTGCAGGCCCCGCCGCTCCGGACTAGACCTCTGGGTCCACGGGGAGATCCCGGCTGGAAAGCAGCGCTCTGGTCCGGGGAACGCCGAGGGCCCTCGGAGGGAGAGGAAGCCCAGGAATGCTTCTGAAGTCAGCCCGCATGTGGGGGGACCACCCTTCCTCAGCCCCCCGGCACGTGGACGGAGCTCTCCCGGGCTGGGGGTTCTTCGGGACGAGAATGGTGGATGCGTAGACATGGAGCATGGGAAGAGGGCTGTCTTGTGGTGTGAAGAGCGTTAATTCCAAAGGGCCAAATTTCCGAGGTTCCATTTTCGGTCTCGCGTGTCTGTTTTCTCTCGTGTGGGTAGTGAACTTGAAGAGATCGAAGGGAAATGTGCAATAGCATGAGCTTTGCCCTTCCCGGGCGGGGCCTCCGGTCCCTGAGAGATCGTGGTCTGGGATGGCTCACCGATGGTGTTTTCATGCCACCCCTTCCTGCTTTTATGATGATTGTTTTCCTTTCAGTTGTCGTCATCAAAAGGTTGTACCTCCAGATCACCCTGCTCTCTTTTTATCCCCCTCTCCGATGCCCCCCGAATAATACTCCTACGTGTATTGTGCCTCGTCTCTGATTACCACAAAGCTTTTGATAAAATACACTGGCTCCTTAAAAAAAAAAAAATCAAACCCTTCTTCCTGCTGTATTTTGCTTGTTGAGTACCAAGATGAAACGATTTGCCAAAAAGCGGCAAAGTCGCTTCCGTTTCCCTGTAATTACGAATGTTGGGTTGAACGATGTAAGCTCAAGCCCTTATGTACACTAACTCTTCAATCTAATTGTTTGATTAAACTCGTATTTCCTCCAGAAAGGTACATAAATAAGTGAACTGTTGAGCAAATTAAGAATACTTAACAGCATTGCATCTGAAAAGTAGTTATGCTGATTAAATTTTGTGTCCTTGAGGACTTTCAGGAAATTACTTTTGATCGTCAATAACACAATTAAGTAAACTACACACACATTAGCATGAATAATTGATAAGAAATTATGTATTACCACGAAGCACTGATTTAATAATTCATGATGCGACACTCTAGTGACTGTGCAAAACTGGATAACATCGAAAAGTCTGCCTGATGTTACGGAAAAGAAAAGAAAAAAAAAAAGCACCAAACCTCTGCAGAGATATCGAGTACTTAGTTTTGTTGTACAAAGGCAAAAAGTAACCATGCATGCTTTCGTTTCTGTTTGTTTAAATACCCAAATAAATGTAGAAGAGTTACAAAGAAAAGACACAAAGAGCTCAGGTCCTGTGTCCGTTCCTCCCGGCCGCTGGGCTGCAGGCCTGCGAGTGGGCGTGCTCCTCCGCTCTGGCCGGCATGCAAACGGAAGTCTCTCCAAAGCGTCCACGAGTTAGGGCGCTGAGGCCTTGGCTCAGGAACCTTTTAGTGGGTGCTGTGCAGGCCAGAGCCTCCCCAGGCACTGGTGCCTGCAGGAGTCAGCCCTCCTGTCCTGGGACAGATGGACAGATGTGCGTCGGATCAGCTTCAGGACTGTCCTATCTGGCAGTGAGAATGGCTGTCAATGGAGCACCGGTAGGCCGTCCTGTCCGCGTAAGTTGGTAATGTGATGACTCTACGGGGGCAGCCGGGCTTCCGTCAGCCCCAGGAACTGATTGGTTATTACTAGTCATCAGTTGAAGCCTTCTGAAGCGCTTTTCTAATCCTCACATACCCCAGCTTATGACAAAGGAGTGGGAATCTGTGACTGGGGGCAGCACAGCCATGTCGGGGATGACAGCCTGCTGGGATGGGGCGCAGCAGTGGGGCCAGCATGGAGCTGGGGTTGGGTGGCCCTGGCATAGGACATGGGGGGCTCAGAGGCTCCCTTCTCCATTCTAGTTGGTGCTCTATGTAGAAATACTCAGTTCCTGGCCTCTCAATTGCATAGAAGAATCTCCCTTACTAAATTATCCCCATTTATAATCTGCCACTATCTGGGAACTTTACAGAGGATAGCTCATTGAATCTCAACACGCAAGCCACCAGGTATTACTGTCCCCATGTCACAGCTAGCCCGCTGAGACGTAGTAAGGAGGGACGACTCCTCCAAAATTACAGCCTCTGATGGGGATAGGGAGAGCGTGGCCCCATGCCATGTCACTCAGGGAGGTGCTGAATACATGAATTAATGAGATTCACTGCACTGAGTCTTCAGGGCCCAAGAGGCCAATGGATAGGCTAAATGGGACAGGACCATTGTTTTCTGTCCTGTTTAAAATGGGACATCTGGTCAGCCTATTGCTGGGGGGACACACTAGAGGCAGAGAAGGGCACAGACATGGACAAACCAACTCCTGCTGAGGCAATTAAATCCAAGGAAAATATTTATGCTCCTTGGAGACTGAGGCTGTAAGGGACATGCAATACTGATTTTTAAATATTATGATAGCTCCATTTCTAGGCTCCACTTCTGGCCACAGCAAGACTTCAGAGAACCCAACAGTTGGTTCTCTGGGAACCCTGGGACTTGGCCACACACCGTGGTGGTGTATAACCACGTGGGGATGTGCTGGTCCCTGCACTCAGGAAGCTCATAGGTCTTCGGGCTGTGGAATACCCCCGGGGGTCCCCTTGAGCAGTCCTCAGCTGCCTGCCCATGTCTAGAACTGTCTCCCAGTGACAGCAAAGCTCTCGGCTCTGAATGTGGACCCTTGGTGCTCCAGCACCACAGACTGCTGTCTGAGGGGACAGTACTGGCTGGCAGGCCCCAGGGCTCTGCGGTCTTTATGTCCTGAGCCAGTGGCAGCACCCTGTCCCCCTGGGAGTTTTCCTGGCCCAGCCAGGCTCAGAGGCTCCCTCAGTGCTATGGCCGGAGTCAGTGCGATGGGTTTGCACAAACCCAAACCCATCCTGTAACCCACCGGGAAGGGCGTTTTAGAGAAGGGGGTTGCCCCTGCCTGAACGTGGGCTTTTAAGGTACTTCTTTGTGAGCCATCCCAAGGCAAGGCAAGGCATCCTGATGAAAGTCGCACTGCCTGGTACCCTGCAAGCACCTAGGGTCTTTCCTTAGCACTCTGTCAGATGGGTCTGAGGAGACTGGGCCTTGCAAGGTGAGCCTTCTTCCCTTGTTGCTGCCGTCTGCCATCTGCTCTCAGGCCTCGGGGCTGGGACGCCAGCCCCTGCTGGGTGCATCTGCTTCTTTTCCAAGCCTGGCTGTGTGCAGGAGATGGGCCAGTGCTCCTAGTGCTCTGCTTTGGGACTTGGGCACCGCCTCTCTCCCATTCCTGGTTCCCCCAACTCTGCTGGGTGTGTCCTGGCTCCAGTGCCGGGGCTCAGACCCAGGCACATTGTCAGACAGTGCTGAGCTGTGTGGCTGCAGAGCCCTGGCTGGGGGCAGCTGGATGCCGCAGATGTCACAGTAACCTCTGTTCTGAGATGACTGTACTGCTGGCGGGGACAGGAGGTATGCCAGCTGTGGAATGGCTTCGAATCCCTGCCTGGAGCATGCGGGTGGGTGGGCACTCATCCAGCTTGAACAAAGGGTCCAAAGAGCCTGGAAGGTGTAGGATACAATGACCCAAGCTGGGGGTCTGCCAATAGGACAGGTACTCCTGGGGGCAACGCCACCACCTCTGGCTGCTTCGTGCCTTTGCTGGGCCGCAAGATGCAACCTTTGCCCTGTCGTTGGCCCCAAGTCCCTGCTTCAAGGCAGTCTGAGTTTCCCATACGTGTAACATCTCAACAGGATCTCGGCAGCATGCGGGTGAAGCACTGCAGGTCTGGGCATCAGAGGCCTGAGGTCAACCCCTGCTTTGACACTATTAGCTTTGTGACCTTGGGCAAGCCACTTAACCTCTCTGTGCCTCATTTCTTTATCCGTATAGTGGAAATAATAATCCTAATTTTGACTCTGTAGGGTTGTTGGGAGTATCAAGGGAGATGAGGCATGTGAAGGAGGCTGACCAGATGTACTGTTTTAAAAGGGACAGAAAACAACAGCACTGTCCTATTTCAAATGGTATGTAAGGCCAGCCTGGTCTCACTGGGCTAAAATTCAAGGTGTCAGTAGGCTGACCACACGTACTGTTTGAAACAAGACAGTGCTGTTGTTTTCTGTCCCGTTTAAGACGGTGCATCTGGTCAGCCTAGCGTGAAGGCAGATTATGAACACCTCTCAGGAGAGCGAGGCCATTGGCAGCCCATGGAGACCGTGCTGTCTGAAGGCCTCCTGCTCTGCAGCCAGGCCAGCAAAATGCAGCCTAAGGGCAGAGAGGAGGCAGTGGCCAGGAAGTGAATCTCCTGGACTCTCCCCAGGGCTTTACAGGTCTCCAGGCCCCTCCCCGTTCCAAGGTCTGAATGGGGCAGTGAGAGGGGCTAAGTGATTGTGTAATGGCCACATCTGTCAGCACTGGCCAAATGGTTTTTCCAGGAGTCAGCGAGCTAATGGCCCTGCAGCCGGGAGAGAGCCTCTCCTAAGTGGAGCACTTTATCTACCCAGGAACATAAGAGCAGCGTGGCCCCAGGCCATGGGGACTCACAGAACAGCTGCTTTGCCCGCAGCAGTCTTAAATTAGCGCCCTGTCCCCATTGCCTGGCTTGCCACCTGCTGCCCTAGTCTGCAGGTGGCAGCCGAGGTGGCTCAGGGTGTTAGTGGACCTGGCCTTGAATCCAGGACCCTGGACTTCCACTGGCTATAGGACCTTGACAAGTTCTCGTTCTCTCCAGGCCTCAGTTTCGTCATCTGTAAAACGGAGGCAGTGAGAATGAGGCGATGGGATGCTGCAGGGCTCCTGCTGCAGAGGGCCGTGAGCTCTCCCAGCTGATGGTGATGAGGGCAGAAGAACCCCGTGGGCTGAGGAAAAGCCCTGTAGGTGGAAGGGGTGCAACGTCGTTGGGAACCTGGGCGCCGCGCGTGCTATGCGGACATGCCTTGTTTTCACCCTGGGTACACCTGGGAAGGCGTGAAAGTCCTGTGTGCATCCTGTGTGCAGAGGCCTAACCACAGGTGCCCCTTATAACACGGGTTCTGTCTCCAGAGAGCTGCGAGTATCACAACTTCTCCAAATATTGGATACATATGTTTTTTAAAAAATCTTTCTATTTTGAAATCATTTCAGACTCGCATTAAGTTGCAAAAATAGTAGAGTCCTCTTGTACCTGTCGCTTAGTTTTTCCCAAAGATAACATTGATAGAACCCCAGCACAATGATCAAAACTAAAAAATTGACCTTGGTTCAATACTATTAACTGATCTATAGATCTCACTTGGATTTCACCAGTTTTTACATGTGCTATTTTTTTTGTGTGGGGGCAGTGGATATTGAAATCTCATCACACGTATATTTTTGTCTAATCATATCATAATTGGGGTGCAGAACTGCTCTAGCACCCAAAGAGACCCTCTCCCCAACCCTGACCCCTGTACCCACTGGTCTGTTCACCTCATTTCAAGACTGTTAACATACATGGGGGTCATAGAGTGGCTGCATACTTTTTAAAAGATAAGTGATAAATATGATGTGTTATTCATGAAGATTTAGAACACTGAGTATAAACATTATATATGAGTGCTGTCCTGAAAGTATCCAGCCAAGGAATATGAAAAATAGAGGCATTTATAGCTGGATTTTTTTCCCAGACAGCCCTCGTACAACAAAACTTGCAAAGAGCTCTGTCAAATATATGGTGACATTCATGAGACAAAGGAAACTTATGTTTATTTATTTTTATTACGGTTAAATACATATCAAATTATTTTCTTAACAACTGTGTAAACTCTACAGTCATTAAACCACCATGTGTTTCCTCTGCTCCCAGTCCCTGACAACAACCATTCTACTTTCTGTTTCTATGAGTTTGACTGCTATAGCTACCTCATGTCAGTGGAATTGTGCAGTTTTATCTTTTTCTGATTGGCTTATCTTAGTTAGCATAATGTCTTCAAGCCTGATCCATATTGTAGCATGTGTGAGAATGTCCTTCCTCTTTGGCTGAATAATACTTCACTGTAGGAAAGACCACATTTTGTGTACCCATTCATCGGTGGCCGATACACACTTGGGTTGCTTGCATTTTTGACTATTGTGAATAATGCTGCTATGAACATAAGTATGCAAATATTTCTTCAAGATCCTGCTTTCAATTTTTTAGGGCATAATCTCAGAAGTGGGATTGCTGGATCATATGGTGGCAGTTCGAGCTCTCATTTTTTGAGACGACATCATACTGTTCTCCACAGTGGCTATACCATTTACATTCCCACCAGCAGTGCACAAGGGTTCCAATGTCTCCACATCCTCACCCACACTTGTTATTTTGCCTCGTTGGTAGAGGCCACCCTAATGGATGCGAGGTGGTTTTGATTTGCATTTCTCTAAAGATTAGTGATGTTGACCATCTTCTCACATGTTTATTGGAGAAATTGTCTTTGATGTGAAATTGTCTTTGCTGATGGAGATTCAGGAAAGAACTGAATAGGAGAATGTGAAGTTGATGTTGATGATGTCTTATTAACTTTTTGGAATAATTTGTGAAGGGCAGATGGAATGCCAGCCTTCTTGTCTTGGCCAAGCAATCTGTGGCAAGCTCTAAGTATACCACATGGATGCATGAATTTTCTCTGCATTTGGATCATTACACTATAACCCACAAGCACATGGTTGAAATAAAAGGAGGGGGGGTAGGTTATATCTTCTCCCCATTGCTGACCTTCCCTATTCTCTTTTCTCTCTGAGACCAAGTTCTGCATATCTGCCCAGAGGTGTGCGTTAGGTACCTGTCCCTTTTTCTACACAAGTAGTTACATATCATACACAGTGTTTGGTCTTTGCCTTTTTCTTCTTTAATACTTATTCTTGGAAGAGTTCCATATTAATGTGTATGTTTCTCCTTCTGGAATGTTCTGAAGCTCATTCTCAAGTCACATGTTGGGAGTTCCCTGGTGGTATAGTGGCTTAAGGCTTCCATGCTGGCACTGTCAACACTGTGGCCTGGGTTTGATTCCCAGCCAGGGAGCTACCCACATACAAAAACCAAAACAAATCAAAAGTAAATAAATCAATAAATCAAATCACATGAATGCAATCTCTCAATCGATGCACCTAGGCTCTACCAGCTTTTGTCCATGTTTCTTCCCAGCATTTGGTCAGTTGTCTTCCAGTGGCTTTTTGTCTTTCACCCAACCCAGTGCCTGGACTGGTTGGGTGAACATAGAAGTGAAAGCACAGGTTTGTTAGTGACAGAGTGTCTGATGATTTTGATCTTTTCCTGTTTGAATTCTAGCTAGCAACTTGATTTCCACTTTTACAGTTTTTTGAAAATAATAAGGACCAGTAGTCTAGTATAAATAACATTGTTATATTGATAAATATGTTGATACTAAACTGTTGATTATTTAGCTTAAAATGTCCACTCATCAGCCGGTGTTATGAAGTCCTAACTTTGGCACGAGAAGGTGATTTACAGGTTGCAGTGTAACGTACGGAAATTCTGCTTGTGGGAAAGTTGACGTATTCGTGTCAAGAGTCAATGTCATCCCAAGTGAGAAGGGCAAAGCTGGGGAGGGCTGGGGTGTAGTGAGAAGGGTGGGGGACGTAAACCGAGGGCCAACAGGAGGGGTCTTGTAGCCAGTGTGAGAGCTTTTCCCTGTAGGTGACGCTAGGAAGTACTGGATTCTGAAGGGGTGTTGGGTTGACTTTGTCTTTTATTATAAAAATAATGTTCATTTATGGATACCATCTATGAACCAGGCATGCTACCAGATGCTTCTCATATATTATTTTTGATGCTCACATAAATTTATGAGGTTACTACTTTTACCCTCTCACTTTACATCTGAAAAAAGTGAGACTCAAAGAGTTTAAGAGATTTATCCAGAGTCATCAACCAGTGATTGGTAGAGCCAGAATTTTGACTAGGGCTCGTGTGACAGCAATGCCCTGGCTCTTCACTTTTGGCACTACACTTCCTTTCCTGCTGTCCCTGTCTCAAAGGGCAGGCCTGTTCTGTGGTGAGCACTGAGCTGTGATGAGCCCGCCTGCCTTGCTGGAGGGAGAAATGTGTCCTGCTGTGCATATGTTGGTCAGTGCACTGATGCAGGGGCAGGCCTTCCGCCCTGCCCACGCCAAGGCTGATGGCTGACTCCCTGTTTGCTGATGTGGTACATCAGGCACCCCACTTCCCATCCCTCCAAGTTTGCTGCAGGGATCATGCCCCTCTGGGTGAGCAGACTGGGTGTCCCAAGCATGGAGATGGAGCAGAGCTTTCTAGAGTGTGGACTGCACTGCACACTCACATCAGCCTTTGGAGGCAGCTGGATACTTCTGCACAGCCATCGGATATGCCTGGCTGGCTCGGCCCATGGTCACTGGGGCCTTCCTCCTCTTCTGTCCATGCCCAATTCCTGTGCTGTCTCCACCAGCTCTACCAGCTCCCAACTCTGGGCTGATTCCAGCCCTTGTCTATCAGTCAGGGTCCAGCAGGTACTTCCCATGGGTGGTGGAGAAGAGCTTAAGACAAGGCTATATTCAAGCATGGAGGTGGGGTGAAGGGAGGCCAACAAGAATTGGTGAAGCACCCAGGGGTTGACCATAGAGAGCCATTCATATCCCTGGGCACAATGGCAGGGTACTGAAACCAGTGTGCCCTGCCACTTGGACAAGACCACCAGACAGGAGCATTGCTCCTGGGGACAGGACTCCAGCCACTGCCAGCTCATAGTCCCCCACTGAGAGAGCCAGGGGAGTGACTATTCCAGCCCACTTTCTACTCCGGACCCCCTGCCACTTCTCCATTGCCCAGTGGAAGCCAGAGGGCAGGGAGCCCATGGATGTGGTAGAGTGCGCTGGAGAACATGGGGAGAGATGCTGGAGGCCACCTGGAAATCAGCCACCATGTTGTCCCTCAGGTGCCGCTGCGATGTGGGTCTGTCCTGATCTGTCTCCTGGTCTGTCCTGGCTTGTGTTCCTGCTGTTCCAGCATGGTGAGGAAAACTTGACCTTCATCAGCCCTGCCCTGACTTCCTTGGGGGTTTGTGGGTAGGTGGCAAAATGGGGACAAATGTGGCAGAAAGTGTGAGAGTTCAGGGAAGTCCTGAGCAGAGTTACAAGACTGTCTTTGGGGCACCTGTGTCCCATCTTTGGGGCACACTGAGGCTGTCTACCACGCTGGCTCTGTTAGCTTCTAGAGCTCTGGCTCTTCTCTGCCCTCCCCTCACGGGTTAAGTGGCCATCAATTACTCATGGAAATGAATGGCATGTCCACTCTCTCACTTTCATTAGTGTCCATATCTCTTTCCCTAGATGTCTGTTCAGAGCTGGCTCCCCAGTGCTGGTTCTGGGCCAAAGGCCTGCATCCCTTCTGAGCTCTTTCCTTCTAGGAAGTAGGTGGAGTGACAGCCACCCTGGGATAACCCCGTGGGGTCAGTGAGATGGAGCCCTGAGGACAGAGGAGTAACAGCCTTTCGGCAATCTCATGAAACACCTCAAAGCGGACACCAGCCAAGCCATGCCCAATTCCTGACTCACAGAACTGCAAGACGATAAATGATTATTGTTTTAGCTGTTCAGTTTTGGGGTAATTTATTGTGACACAATAGTAGGGGAGACTCACTAAAACATGGAAAAGAGGAGCTGGACTTGGGGGGTCAGGGGCAGTAGGAACTGTGGGAGTCATGTCTGCCTGTCCAGGAGTAGGAGAGGGAGGACACGGCTCCATGGCTGGGTGTTGTCTGATGGCCTCACCAGTCTCTGAGCTGATAGGAGCTCGAGCTCAGTGACAAGGCTGAGTGACGGTGGAAGACTATTAGGGTGGAGGAGGCTGAGGTTGTTTTATTATCAACTGAGCTCAATGTCTATTTTATTAATAATACATGCCTGGTGGTGATGTCTGTGAACGAACGCTCGTCTCCCAAGTCTAATTGTTCTGTCGGGCCTCCCTCCCATAGATTTATCATTCTGTTCTTTATTTAGTGGTTTTATTGCCAGTGATTAGTAATGGCATCAGTTGGAGGCCCTCTTTATGGGGAAGATTCATTTCTGCTTGCTAGTGGGATGAATCTGGAATGAGCAGGCTTGCGGGGGCAGGAGACTCTCGCCCCGCTGGCTCCCTCACCCCGCAGCCAGGTCCCCCCGGTACCCACCCAACCTCGGCTGCCTCAGGCCCAGATGCTCTATCTTCCCTGTTCTCCGTAGCACAATGAAACACAGCAGAGACAAGCTAGAATATTCCATTGTTCTGGCATCTATTGCTCAAACTTAGTGGCTAAAGACTAGGCTGACTGGACATAGTATTTTAAATGGGACAGGAAAAAACAGTACTGTCCCATTTAAAATGGTACGTCTGGTCAGCCTACTTAAGACACTAATACTCAACCTCATGGGTTCAGTGGGTAGGAACTGGGAACAGCCTGGCTGGTAGCTCTGGCTCTGGATCTCTCAGGTGGTTGCCTTAGGCCAGTCAGTGGCTGGAGCTGGCAGGTCAAGGGCGGAGGTGGCTTGGGGGTGGCTGGGCATTCCTAGCCTCATGTGGACTCATGGCCTTTCCATGTGGTCTGTCACGTGAGCTAGTTGGGCTTCCTCACAGCATGGTGGCCTTAGGCTTCTTACTTGGCAGCCTTGAGCTCCAACACATCCAGAGAGAGCCGGGTGGAAGCTGCATCACCTTCTGCGACCCAGTCTCTGAGGTAGCATGGGGTCGCTTCCACCATGGTCTATGAATGGGGCAGTCATGATGGCCTGATCAAGGCAAGGGTGGGGCACAGACTCCACCTCTTAAAGGGGAAATGGCCTGCTTTTAGAGGAGCCTGTGGGATGAGAAATACTTCTGCAACATTTTTTTTTTTTTGGAAAATACAGTCTACCACATTCATCATGAGGACAATGGGCTGTAAAAAGACCTGGGACCTGGGGCCATTGGAGACCAGGGCATCGCACCTTCTTCAGCTTGGAGGCCACCATGGCTGTCCCTCTGTCCTACCCCATGACCTTCACCACAGACAGTAGCTTGGTAATTCCCACTGGGACAATCCATGTCCTCAGGAGGTCAAGGCTCAAGGAGGTCTGAGAACCAGGCAGGCCTTGTCTCCCTGTTCCAGTTCTTCCTTTCAGGATCCGTTTCCTATCTGAGGACCTGCCTCTTTCCCTATGATGGACACCAGGAAAACCCCTCTGCTTAGGAAGACCTGTTTTGACCATGGGTGTGTGGACTGACCCTGTGCCCCACCAGCCAGGTAGTGTTCATCTAGCAGGGCACACAGAACCTCTCATTTGACCATCCACAGCACAAGCAGGGAAATAAGCTCCTATTCCTCTGTTTTAACAGTTTCCCCCAGTGAGGTCCATTGCCTTCCCCGCTCTACCTGGCTCTGACCATAGCTTTTCTACCTTGCCCAGGGCTGCATGTATGGGGCTTCTGCTGGCCTGCCAAGCTGCCCCTAGTCTCTTTCTTTTTCTCCTTCTCCTCCTCTATCCCCCTCCCTCCTTCCCTGCTTCCCTTCCTTCTTTCCTCTTTTTCTCCCTCCCTTCCATCCTTCCTTCCATCCCTCCCTTCTCTTTCAACATACATTCACTGAGCATCTATTATGTTCTAGGTACTGTGGATGAAGCAGGAAACAAAATAGATAAATATCCCTGCTCTGTAGATGATATTATCACCGAGGTGAAAGAGACAATGACTAACAGAAGTGATTTAATCCTAACTTACTCGGGGTATTCCCAGATGAAAAGCACTGTGGATAAGAGTCACACAGAGGAATAAGGGAAGAAGGTTGGTGTGGAGTGGGCAGTGGGCAGGTTTTGGTGAAAATCAGGGTAATCAGAGCTGGCCTGGTCAAGAAGATATAATAAGAGTGAAGCCTTAAAGGAGAAGAATGACAGAACCAAGTGGATGTCTGGGGAAGAACATTCTTTGCAAAGAAAACAGTCATTGCAGTTAGTGCAAAGGTCCTGAGGCTGCAACTTTAGAGGAACAGAAGGAAGGTCAGTGTGGCTGGGTAGGATGTAGGAGTGACTGGAGACAAAGTCAGAGAGTGACAGAGAGGGCTGGGGAGTTTTCATGGGCAGGATGGGGCTGTGGGAGCCTGAATCCCTCTGGCACCTGGCTTTTCTCACACCACACACTGGGAGTTCAAGGCCTGCTCCAGGAGCTTTGGGTGGAGTATGAGCCTCAGTCCCTCAGTGAGCACTTCTCACAGGGAGCTCAAGGAGCTTCTCTGGCTAGGTCCTGACCTCAGGCACTGGACATGGTGCCAGCAGCAGGGCTCTGGCCAGGCCACAGGTTGGGCAGTGTCTCCAGTTCTGCCTCAGGAGCAAGGCAGCTCCAGGAGGCCGTGGTGCCTCTTGGCCATGCTTGCTTCTCAGATGCTGGTCTTAAAATTGGCACAAGGACGGAGGGAGTAACTTTTTCCAATTAAGCTGCATTTGCTTTGTCATCTGAATCCAATTCCCCTTTAGTACCCCAGTCCAGGAATTATCTGTTATTAAACTCGGGCCTTCCCTGGGAGTGTGAGGCTTAAACTGCAGCTGCAGCAGTCGGGAGCCGTCTCCCAGGTGCCATGCGGCCTTGCCTCTTAGAGGTTTTCTCTAGCGGCTTTTTCAGGCCTGTTTGGTGGGAGGAAGCCAGTGAGCAATGACCCCCTCAACATCCAGGACTGGGAGCTCTCAATACCTGGGTCCAGGCTGGAGGGTGCAGCTAGGTTCACTAGGGTCATTTGTAGCCAGGCCACACCCCCAGACCATGGGGCCCCGGCTGAGCAGTGAGGGGCTGTGGGCGAGGGAAGCAGATTGATGAGCACCTAGTGGGTGCAGGGAATGGGCTACATGCTTTGCAGGTACCAACTCACCTAATTCTCATTATCATCACATAAGACTGGGATTGAGCGATCTCCATTTTACAGATGAAGACACTGAGGGTCAGAGTGGCCTGCTCAATCACTTGAGGAAGTGGTCCAATGGAAGGCTGATCAGACAAATGGCTTTAAATGGGACAGAAAACAAGGGTACTACCCTTTTAGAAGCAATGCATATGGTCAGCCTACTGACACCTTGAATTTAGCCCAGTGAGACTAGGCCGACCATACGCACCATTTGAAATGGGACAGACCGTTGTTTTCTGTCTCCTTTTAAATGGTCTGTCTGGTCAGCCTACCCAATGGGGATGTGAACCCGGCAGCCTGATTCTCGGTCTGGGCCTCAGCTCCTCACAGGTGGGTCCTCTTCTCAGTAATGTCTGTGAGGCACCTCTGTGGGGTTGGACCATGCTGGCGTACTTTGGTTACAGGTCTTCAGGGCTCCCCTTCTGGGGCAGAAGGTGGAGGAGTAACTTCTATCTTCTCTCAGCCCTCTTGACTGAAGAAGGCCAGGCAAATGGAACCCCAACAGACATCTTGACTCAGTTTCGTAAGAGACATGCAGCTGAGCCACTCCTACATTCTTGACCACGATATTGTGAGAAAATAAACCTTGGTGGTTTTAAGCCACTAACTCTGTGGTATTTCGTTACACATCAATAGATACTAGTACCATGTTTGTGTTAATTTATATTCTCATGAGCAGTATATGAGAATTTCTATTACTCTGTATCCTTGTCAACACTTGGGATTGTTAGAACTGATTTGGCCAATTTGACAGGTAGATAATGCTGTTTTACGGTGACTTTATTAATAATTAGCTTCACGAGCGAATTAAAGTCAGAGCACTTTAGAGCTGTTATTCAGTGCTTACACATTTAGGATCATTATGTCTTCTTGATTAATTAGCCCCTTTATCATTATGAAATGCCCCTATTTATTCTTTGTTCTAAAATCTACTTTGATTGATATTACTATGGCTACTCCAGTTTTCTTTCTTTTTAATTTTCTTATTCTTTTCCAACTTGATTTTCTTTCTGTGAACATAAAACCAGTAGGTCATCACTGCTTCTATGTGTAGTTTGTTTATTTATGCTTCTTGCCAAATGATATTCAATTATAGGAATATTCCGTATTTGTATTCCTCTATTGATTTCTAATTTTGTTTTACTTTAATAGTATATTTTCAATTACAACCACTTTTGAAAACATTTTTGAAATAGGAGAGCACAAAGTTTCAAGCATGAAATTAGTTCTAGGGATATTTATTAATTTAATTTTTTTAATAGTAAGACATCCAATATGAACTCCAGTCAATATAGAATATGTGGAATGTGGCTATGCAGCAGGAAGTTTTCATGACAAACATATCTGCCACTTCTAATGACATGAGTAGTCTGAGGCCATTGAATGAATAAAGTGGCATAATCAGATATTTGCCTAATAAGTAGATTTGTTGTGTAGCTGCTAGTATCTCAAATTTACTAGAAAACATCAGTTGCTTCCCAAATGAGTTGTGTCAATTGAAAGCTCTACAAGGAGTGTCAAAATCTCTTCTTTACCTCCATATTCTCTAAATAAGGTATGTTCAGTTATATACCTATATCTATATCCATATCTATCTATCTATCCACCTACCTATTTACCTCGGTATCTAGATTATTTCACCAAAGCAATGAGCATAAACTATTATTTCATTATAGTTGATAAGACTCTAACAACGTATAACACAAGAACAGCAAAGTACATGACTCAGAAAGGTAAAGTTCAATGAATTACCCCAACATGTGTGTAATCACTGCCCAGTCGTGGAAAACAAAGTTACATTACCACCATGTAGATTCCTTCTTGAGTCTCCCTCTCAGTATGACCCCCAACTTCCATTATTTTAGCTTGTAACTTTATAAGCTGATACTGACTATTATAGAAGTGGGATCCTACATTTTCTTAGTCTGGCTTTTTTCACTCAGTGTGGCTGGTGTGATTACTTCATTGCATTGGTTGTAACAATAGTTTGTAGGATTTCACTGCTTTGTAGGTTTCCAATGAATGAATATTTCACAACACTTATCCATTCCAATAATAAATGTCATTTGCATTTTTATCAATTTGGGGTTTTCCAAAGGATGCTGCTAGGAATATTCTTTTACCTGCCTCTGGTGAGCAAACATCTATACACAGTTCTGTTACGTATATATCTAGGATTGGTATAACTGGATTTTAAGTATGCATGTGACATTATTTAGTAGATGATGTCAGATGTCTGTTCATAGTGGCTATGCAAATTTCCACTCATAGTGGCATTAAATTTCCCTTTGCCAATGCTTGGCATTGACAGTTTTGCAATTTTAGCTATTATGATTGGATATCATAATTAACTTACAGTAAAAATCAGCCTTTCTATTACCCACTTCTGTGAGTTTTAACAATGCTATGTAGCCACTACCACAATCAAAATATAGATCGATTCCACATAAAATGCACATCCAAAAAAAAGCATTGATAAATTGGACTTCATCAAAATTTAAAACTTTTATTTTGTGACATGATTAAGAGAATGAAAACTAGAAGCTGAGGAATGAGAGAAAATATTTGATTCCACACATTTCCATTACCCTCCCAAATTCTTTTGTGCCCCTTACAGTCAGACTGTATTTAAACCCCAATTTATGGCAACCATTGATCTGTGTTCTTTGTTCCTATTATTTTGCCTTTTTAAAAATGTCATATAAATGGAATCATACAATATTTCATTTTGAAGGTAGTTTGCTGCAATTGGCTTTTTCCTCTTGGAAAAAGTTTATTTGTGATACATGGATAGTGGTCATTCCTTTTTGTCATTGAGTAGTATTCCTTTGTACCAAGTTTGTTTATCCACTCATCAGTAAAAGGACATTTCTGTTTTGGGGAATGAATAAAGCTGCTATACACAGTCAGGTACAGGTTTTGTGTGAATATAAGTTTTCATTTCTCTTGGGTAAATACCTAGAAGTGGGATTGTTCAGTTATATGGTATGTGTTTCACATTATAAGAAACTGTCAAACCATTTTCCAAAATAATCTTACCATTTAGCAATGATTTCATGAATGTTCCAGTTGTTCTGTATCCTAGACAGCTCTTAGTTTGCTTTTTTATTTCAGTCATTCTAATAGATGTGTATAGGTATCTAATTGTTGTCTTAATTTGCATTTTCTTGATGACCAATCAAGTTGAACATTCTTTCACGTGCTCATTTGTCATTCATATCACTTCTCTGGTGAAGTATCTGCTTAAATCCTTTGCCTAATTTTCATTGGATTGTTTGTTTTGTCATTTTTTGAGAAATTGCAGATACAAGTCATTTGTTAGGTATGTGCTTTGCAAATATATTCTCTCATTCTGTAGCTTCTAGTTTTTACTCTCTTAATCATGTCCCAGAGCAGAAGTTCTAAATTGTGATGAAATACAATTTATGAATTTTTTTTTTCAGGTGTTCATTTACTGTAGACTCTAAGAAATCTTGGATTAACCAAGGTCAAGATACTATTCTATGTTTTCTTATAGAACTTTCATGATTTTAGGTTATATGTTTAGGTCTGTGATCAATGTGATTTAAAGTTTTGTATATGGTATAAAGTATCGGTTGAGCTTTTTATAAAACATTGATTTTCAACTGTTAAAACAACATTATGTTTTTGAAATAAACCCTCTTTGGTGATAATACATTGTCTATAGTTATTATATATAGTTAGAGTACATATATTGAATAAATTATATCATATAAAATATTATATGATAATACATAACATTATTATTTTATAATATTTTGTAACGTATGATAAGTTACATATGATTGTGTATATAATTTGCTTAAGCTTTGGTGAGAATTTTTGCATTTATATTCATTAGAGGTATAGTCTACATTTTTTTTTCTTGTACTGTCTTTGGTTTTACATGAGAATACAAAAGAGAATGACTTGCCAAGTGTTTTTCCTCTGCATACTTTTTTCATTTCTAATATTTTCAATTTGAATCTGTTTTCTTTCTATTCTTTAGCCCTAGGTGTATTAATTTTTTGAGCTTCTTTCAGAACCAATGAAATTTTAAAAAATCAATTTCATTGATTTTTCTGTATTTATTAAACTTTCAATGATGTTTATAATTTCCTTTCTTCTGCTTAATTAAGACTTAATTTGCTCTTCTGTTTTAGAAATTTTTTAAGGTGGAAGCTGAGGTCCTTGATTTGAGACCTTTCTTTTCCCCAAATATCAGCATTTAGTGCTATAAATCTCCCTCTATTTAGTACTTTAGCTGCATCCCACAAATTTCAGTTTGTTATGTTTTCATTTTCAGTCAGTTCAAATATTTTCTAATTTCTCTTTGGGTTTCTCCTTTGATCCATGGGTTGCTTAAAAGTATGTTAATTAGTTAACAAATATTTGGGCATTTTCCAGATATATTTCTGTTATTAATTTCTAATTTAATTTTATTTTGGTTAGGAAACGTACTTCGTATAATTTAAATTCTTTTAAAATTTACTGAAACTTGCTTTATGGTCTGTCTTGGTAAATATTTCATGTGCACTTGAAAAAAAAATTATTCTGATGTTGTTAGTAGAAGTGCTGTATAAGTATCAATTAGGTCAATTTGGTTGATACTGTTTTTCAAGTCTTTTTATCATTGCCACTTTTTTGTCTATTTGTATGAATCATTAAGAGAAGGATGTTGAAATTTTTAATTATAATTAATGTTTTTTTTTCTATTTGTCCTTGCCATTTTATCAGTTTTTGCTTTATGTATTTTGAAGCTCTATTTTTAACGAGGCCCCTTAATCATTATAAATAACAACCTTCTTTATTCTTGGTAATATTAATTTCTGCATTGTTTGATATTAATGCAGGCATGCTAGCTTTATTTTGATTAGCATGATACATCCTTTTCCATGCTTTTGCTTTTTATTTTTATATTTAAAGCAAATGTCTATTGACAAGTTATAACTGAGTCTTACTTTTTTCTTTTTCTTTTTGAATCCAATCTGACCATCTCTGCCTCTTAATTGGTATGTTTAGGTCATTTCTATGTAATATAATTATCTGCTTTGGGTTTAAATCTACTATCTTGATATTTGGCCTATTTCTTCTTTGCCCCCCTCCCCTTTTCCCTCCATTCTCTTGAATGAATTATTTTCTGTAATATTATTTTTCTACATATTGGCTTATTAACTATAGCTCGTGTTTATTTTTTTTGAATGGTTGCTCTAAGGTTTATAATTTAATCTTTAACGTATAATGATAAGATTATCCTATTTATTTTTAAGAACCTTACAACAGCATTCTTCACTTTACTTTCATTCTTTGTGCTATTATTGACAAATACTTTAACTCTGTTTTTGCTATAAACCCTACACCACATTGACATTATTTTGTTTTAAACAATTACATTTTAAATATATTAAATATAAAAACACCTTTTTAAAAATCTGTCCACATATTTATCATTTTTAGAGCTTCTAATTTCTTAGTGTAAACCCAGATTCCCAAATTTTCATCTGGAATCATTTTCCTTCTGCCTAAAGAACTTGTTTCTCTATTTTTTGATGTACAAATCTTCTGACGATGAGTTCTTTCAGTTTTTTGTCTGAAAGTCTATAAAACCTTAATTTTTAAAAGACTTTTTTCCTGGGTAAAGAATTCTAGTTCAACAGTCTATTTCTTTAGTATTTCAACAGTTTGCTGTCTTCTTGCTTTCATAATTTCTGGTGATAAGTCCACCATCAAAAATCTTTGCTCTTTTTAATGTAATGTGTCTTTATTTGTATGGTGGTTTAAAAATTTTTCTCTTCAACGTGGGTGGCTTGTTTTTTTTTTTTTTGTTTTTTTTTTTTTTTTTTTTTTTTTTTTTTTTTTTTTTTTTTTTTTTTTTTTTTTTTTTTTTTTTTAAAGATTCATTCTGCTTGGGATTTGTAAAATTTCTTGGATCTTTGGGATAATTTTTGTTATCAAATTTGGAAAATAGCAATAATTTCTTCAATGCTTCCCCCCTTCCTTTTCTTTTTAAATATTTCAATTAAGTGTATATTAAATCCCTTGATAATTGTCCCCAAATTTGCTGATGCTCTGTTAATTTTTTGAAAGTCTATTTCTATGTATTTTCTTTTGTATAGTTTCTATTGCTATATATTGTAGTACACTATTTGCTTCTAATTATATAATTGATTTTAATCTTATCCAGTACGTTTTAAATTTAAGTTATTGTATTTTTTATCTTTAGAAGTTCCATTGGGTTAATTTTTATATCTTAAATTTCTCTCTTCATTATGCTCATGTTTTCCTCTACATTCTGGAATATATACATATAAAATATATTTAGAATAGCTGTTTTAATATCCTTATCTGCTCATTCATTATTTCTTTCATTTTAGGGTCTGTTTCTATTGAATGACTCACCCTTACCATCCCCTGGTTACAAATCTAATTTTCCTGCTTTTTTACGTGCCTGCTAATATTTGATTAGATATTGAACACCGTCATTTTTATAATGTTGGTTGGTTGATTATGTTGTATTCTTTAAATGGAGATGGGTTTTATCTGGTCAGCAGCTAAGTTACTTAGAATCAGTTGGTTCTTACTATGATGACGAAATGTTCTTTAATTTGTGCTCTTTGAAATGGTAGCCATAACTTAGGAATGGCTCTTGAGCATTTTCTATATTGCTAGGGCTTAGTTTTAAATAACCACATCTGGGTGATGGTTACTATATTGGGTACTGAAGTTTTACAGTTTTGTTTTCAGGCTTTTAAAGGGCAGATCTAGTGAACCTTTATTCTAAGATTTATTTAGTCCCTACTAAAGTGATGTCCTTCTGAATATTCTACCTAAAGCCCTGTGTCTTAGGAGGTATTTCCATTCTGATTAGTGAGGCATGAGTTGTTACCAATTTTGAGTAAGCTCTGGGAATTATTCTGTCTATGCATTTCTGGTGATTGTTATCCTGGCATTGGTGGTTTCTTCTTATACATGTGTGTATCACTACTCAGCGAACACTTGAGGGGACCCCTTCTGCAGATTTCCAGAACTTTCATTCTGTACAGTCCCCTCCTCTTCATTACTCTGCTCTGAAAATTCCAGTTTTCTTGACTCTCCAAGCTCTAATCTCTATATCCACAAAGCCAGCCCACTGGGTTCTGTTTGGGTTCTCCTTTTCTGTACTGCAGCCTAGAAATAGCCTTCATACAATGAGCTGGTAAAATCACAGGGCTTAATTCATTTGTTTCCCTTCTCCTCAGGATCCCAGTCCTATGCTGCCTATTGTTCAATGTCTAAAAACCATTGTCTAGTGCAGAAGCATCCCTGGGTTCCAGAGGGAAGGCAAAAGAAGCATGCTTTCACAATGAATAGTTTAGGTAATTATAGTGGATAATTTAAATGTTTGGTCGATTCGGTTAAAAGTTTACTCACAGAGTGCTTGTATTTTGGCTTGTCCCCCTCCCTCACTGCCTTACAGAGTAGAAGAGGTAAAGGCCTTTCTCAGGGCCAGGTGAGTCAGCCAAGTCAACAAAGATAACATTCTCTGGGAATACCATGTTGGGGACCCTTTAACAAAAGTGCTTATCTCAGATCAACTAGTTTTACATTTTTGAAGCCTCAAGAACATGCTCAAAGGCAGCTGTTGGAACTTTTGGGGACATGAAAAATCTCTTAGTGGCTGATTTGTCTTTCCAAAGCCCTTCGGAGTTACTCTGTTTCAAAAACTCATAGAAAAATTAATTGAGATGTGAAAATGTTAAGCACTGTCTCCTCTAGTATTTTATAAAGCTCTTTCATGCTTGTTAATATTCAAATCCCTACCTAACAGAGTTAAACCTGTGATACCATGGCTCTTTTACAGTCATCTTTTTTTTTTCTGTAATAATACTTATTTCTCCATCTATGGAACTAAAATGAGACAATTTCATTTGATTAAGTGGAAATAAGAAGAGACATAACCGCTTTAATTGACCCTCCTTGTCCTGAAGGAGAGCACCCTTGATTCTTAATTAGGTGACTTAAGAGTTAAAATCTCATCTATTATAATCTGGCTTCTCACCTGGCAGCCAGACAGGATGAAACACTTCTGAAGACTGTGGTCTGATGCCAAGCCCTCCCAGTTGCAATAAACACAGAATTCAGGTACATGCACCACTTTCACTTAACACAATTTGTCTAATGTCCTCATCATTTCATCATCACAAAACCATAAAATAATTTGATTTTAATTTCAGTTTTGGATGTTATGAGAGTTGGGTGAAGTTTTTGACCTCTTTTTGTTGGCAGGTGTGGAATTGCTCATCAAAGACCAGTTAGTTAAATGTGAATGCTGACTTAGGGTTACATTGTGGGACACCTGTTCTGGGGTCATGGGTCCCTGAGACCCCCTTATTTGTGGGGCCACAGAGTCGTGCCTGCTCTGGCTTGGACTGGTGTCAACAACTCGTTGGGAAAGTAAGGAAACAAGGACAAAATGGCATTGTTTACTTTATCAAAAGATTTTTACTGGTGCCAACATTTCAATTTACATAAGAATTCCACTGAATTCAGTGAAATTTACCTATTGCCTATCTTGGACTGGGCACTGTGTTAGCCACTGGGGATGCAACAATAATGTGGACTAGCAAGATTCCTCCCTCCCAAACTGACCATTGAGTGGACAAAGACTTAAACAGGGAACTACAATATGTGCTATGATGGGGGAAGCACATGCACTGGGAGACTTGGAGAGTGAGGTGCAGGGTCAGGAGTCAGGGCTCTGGGAAGGACTCCTAGAGGACATGGTATCTAAAGTGTGTCACCTTAGAGCACATAATAGTTAGACAAGAGGGTCCAGGGAGAGGGTGAGAGTGGAGAGGGAATGGAGGATGAGAGAAAGAAGGGACTCTGGTCATCTGTTGCTGTGTAATAAATTATTCTGAAATTTAGGGGCTTAAAACAATCACTTCATTATTGCTCACGGTTTTGTGGGTCAGGAATCTGGGAATGGCTTGGTAAGGTGGTTCTGGCTCAGACAGCCATTGGCAGGAGCTGGAATAGGCAGACGGGAGTCTCTCCCTCTCTTTCCATATCATCTCAGGGCCTCCCTAGGCCATCTCCATGTGGGCCAGTGTGGGCTTCCTCACAGCAGAGTGACCCAGGGTATGGGGACTGCTTCATGGTGGCCGGGAACTTGGGGAGCATGCATTCCAAGAGACTGGTGGACAAGGCATGGCGTTTTCCGGCCTGGCCTTAGAATTGTACACTGATTCCATTCTGTTGGGTTCAGGCCCGGGGCTGAAGGGACATAGACCCCACTTCCTGTAGAGGGATCAGAGAATGTACAAAGGCCTGGGACTCAGGATAGCTAAGTGTCCAAGGGGGTGTAGGAACAGGCAGCTGATGAGGCCAATGAGGACTGAGGACCCACTATGTGGCAGGCTCGCATATCCTGTTCTGGAGCCTGACTCTTCGTCCAGGTGAGCAAAAAGCCCTGGAACATTCTGGATCCGGTTGGGCATTATTCTGGGCCTTGGATTCCCAGTGGGGAGTTGTGGTTTGAAAGGAGGTCATATTGGGAGTGGAGGCAATGAGGGGGCAGCATTCAGAAGGTAGAGTCGGGGTGCGGTTCAGACGAATGATGCATTGATAGGCTCCTGGAGGTAAAATTGGCTGGCTTGGGATCTGATTGAATTGAGAGCAAGGGATTGGGGGCAAGTGAGAGTGCCAAAGACTGTGGCATGGGCCACTAGGAGGTGGGCAGTGTGGTTGCTAAGCATGGGAGACCCGAAGGGGAGGACTTGGTTTGGGGGCCAGGGCCCTGGAGCTTCTTCTTCCTTTATTTTTCTCTGTGAAGTCAGGTGTAGTTGCTCTGCCATTGTGAGTGTGTGGATCTGAGCAGGTCCACCCACCTCCTATGGGGCCCACAATCCCGAACCTTCTCTATACTGGTCTTTGCTCTTTATCTATAGGAGAAGGTGGAGCCCAGGCTGTGTTCCTCCCTATGAGGCACAATGTTTCCTTTGAACGCCAGCACTGTGCTGGTGCCTCCAGGCGAATGGATATTTGTGCTGGTCACAAGGCTTATTTATTTACTTATTTAGCGGGGGTTCTGTTTTTAAAATAGTGGCAAAATACAAAAAGTGTCTAGAAAAAAAAATCCAGCCATAAATGCTTGTTTTTCTTATTACATAGCTGGATATTTTCCAGACAGCCCTTGTATACACATCACAAAATTCATCATTTTTACTATTTTAAGTGTACAGTAAATACATTCACCACCACATGTCTCGAAATCTTTTTCATCTTCCCCAACTGGAACTCTGCACCCATTAAAAATCAATTCCCCTTATCCCCTACTCCTCAACCCCTGTCAACTACCATTTTACTTTATTTTTTTTTATTTTTTTATTTATTTTTTTTTTATCAATTTGACTACTCTGGTGCCACATAAAAGTAAAATCATACAATATGATTCTACTTTTGTGACTGGCTTATTGCACTCAGCATAATGTCCTTAAGGTTCATACATGTTGTAGCATGTGTCAGAATTTTCTTCATTTTTAAGGCTGAATAATATTATATTGTATACAATAACTGACAATTCAGGAATTCATCCTAGAAAACGTGCTACATGCCTCATTGCTAAATATCACTATAGTCACCTTTGAAGTACTCCCCTTGGGAAGCCATGCACCAACACCAGGGCCTAGTTCACCCCTCAAAGGAATTTTAGAACTTGTTTTCTGGAATGGCCATCAGATCTATCATGGTATGACCCTTGATGTCCTGAATGTCATCAAAATGTCTTCCTTTCAATATTTCCTTGATCTTCAGGTAAAGAAAATAATCACTGGGAGCCAGATCAGGTGAGTAGTGAGGGTGTTCCAATACAGTTATTTGTGTACTGGCTAAAAACTTCCTCACAGACAGTGCCGTGTAAGCAGGTACATTGTTGACATGCAAGAGCCATGAGTTGTTGGCAAAAAGTTCAGGTTGTTTTTGTCTAACTTCTTAATGCAGCCTTTTCAGCACTTTCAAATAGAAAACTTGGTTGATTATTTATCCAGTTGGTACAGATTCATAATGAACAATCCCTCTGATATCAAAACAGGTTAACAACATTGTTTTGACTCTTGATTTGGACTGATGGAACTTGCTTGGTTGTGATGAATTGGCTGACTTCCATCGTGTACTTTGACGCTTTGTTTCAGGGTCGTATTGGTACACCCATGTTTCATCACCAGAGATAACATGGTCCAAAGCCTTGTTGTGCCTCTCCAAAAGATCTTGGCAAACTTCTACTCTCCTTTGCTTTTGTTCATCAGTGAGGTCCTTCAGGACCATTTTTGCATACACGTTTCTCATGTTAAGATTTTCAGTTAAGATTTTCCTGTTTCTCTATTGATGTTTACTTAGTCTGCTATGCTCCTCATAGTCAGCTGATAATTTTGACATGCAATTTTTGCAGTGTTTTTTATCAGTTCTGCTTGTTACTGGCCACCCTGATCTCTCTTCATCAGTGATGCTTTATCTTCCCTCAGAAAGATGTTTAATCCATTTGTACGTTGCCATTTTCTTCACCGGATTATCCCCATAAACTTGGACTAACATGTCCCTGATTTCACTTCCACTTGTGCCAGGTTTAACAAGAAATGTAATGTTTGTTCATTGCTCTAATTCAAGCTCCAACATTCTCATGACAGCACACAAAAACATGGAGCAACAATAATGAACACCGCTCAGCAAGACACTACCACACGTTGGCACAAACACAGCTGTGAGACATAGATATACCAAGGTTAGGAAACAACTTACCAAGTTGTTTGTACAGTGCTGCCAATGTAAGCGCATAGTGGCAAGTTCATGAACTTAATCGTTAGACCTCTTGTACACACATTTTGTTTATCCACTCTTCTCTTGGCTGACAGTTGAGTTGCTTTCACATTTTGACTATGGTGAATAGTGCTGCTATGAACGTGGGTGTGCAAATATCTAGTGCTGAGGCAGGATACATAGCCTAGGAAATTGTCAACTCCCTCTAGGGTACAAGGTGAGGTGCATCACAGATTACACAAGTAACTAAGTGAATGTATTCAGTACCTGCAGCTGGAGAAAAACAACCAGTTTCATCCAGCTAGGGTGATCCTCATCACCGGGACCTGACCTTCAGCTAATTATAATGTCATTATAATCTCATTTGCATTGCAGTTACTATGACTCCCATCATGTATCTGACCCCATGACAGTTCTGGAGGAACCAAATAAGGAAGAAAGAGTGGGAAATGGAGGGTCCTGCCCAAAGGAGGAGATGAATGAACCACATCAATGGGACATTAATTACTGCCTCAGGAGAAATCAAAACCCCTGATGGTGACTTTCTCAGTGTGACTCATTCTCTGAGTACGCCCTCACGTTCTTCTCTAGTGTGTACTCTCATTTTCAATAAATCATTTTCTCTTTTGTGGATCTGTCCTGCTCTTGAACTTTTTCTTGCATCCAGACAAGAACCCAGTCACCACTGCTGTGGGTTGAGTCCTCTCTTGGACATCTCTGTGAGCCTCTAGCGATGCTGCTTGCAATCGTTTTGTATATCTACCTAGGAGTAGAATTTCCAGATCATATGGTAATCCCATGTTTAATATTTTGAATAACCACCATACTTTTCTTTACAGCAGCTGCACCATTTTACATTCCTACCAGTAATGCACAAGGATTCCGGTCTCCATATCCTTGCCAACATTTGTTTTCTATTTTTTTAAAATAGTAGCTGTAAGGTGACACCCCATTATGGTTTTGATTTGTATTTCCCTAATGGTTTTCACACTTTTGAAAACATTTCTATCAGAAGGCATCCACCTTCTGGGAAATTAGCAAACTTGGCAGCAGGGGTGTGGTGAACACGTAGGTCAGGACAGATGGGGAGGCCCAATGAAGTCACATTTGCCCATGCAGTGGATCACTGGACAGATGGAGGGCCCTTGGATACCCTCCTAACACTGGTACATGACAGGCCACCAGTGCAAGGGAGAACAAATATAGGGACACCAGTTACGGCAGTGTTGGCTGTGAGTCTTTGCTAGTAGACCATTTGATTAATTGTTGACTTGGCTTGCTGACACTTTCAATTTTGATAAGCACTGAAGCATGGGCTGATGCAAGAAAGTACTGGGATATTGAGTAAGCTGACCATGTAATCTAATGTTTTCAAAAATAAAATTTACTAAATTCAGAGGGAAATAGAGGATTGAGCACAGACAAGAGGGCAGGCACCAATAATATTATCCTAAAGACCTTGCTACGAAGGGAGATGAGAGGGTTCAAAAGAGAGCAAGGAATGCCCATGAGCTTGCAAAGAGTGAGAGTTAGAGATGAGAGTCAGAACTCGGACCTAAGAGGAGGACCAATGACATGGAAAGACCTAGAAAAATGGTGGCAGTGCCCAGAATAAGCTGGGGCTTGAGAACAGTGCTGGAATAGTAAAAAGACTTAAAAACTAAACTGCGTTTGGACAAATAATGAACACAGAAATGTTAACTCTGCTTGGGGATGATAGTGTGTATAGCTCCTTAATCTCCCAGTATCTCTGTGTGTGGTTGGAGCACCAGCTTCACTATGTTGGAAGAGAGACTCGTTCTTTATGATGCCCCTCCTCCTTTCTTGTGAGGAAGAGCAGTCCACAGTCTCCTTTCAAAACTTCAGGGCATGCCTGGACCTGGCTCTACACAGGGCTCGTGGCCTTGCTGCACCATCCTAAGCCTGGCTGTGCTTTTGCCTGTTCACAGCTTTCAATCCAGAAAGGGTAGTGCCTCTGTGTTCTCCCTGCCCACAGGCAAGCTCAGAAGTGCTTTTTGTCCACTGAAGTGTCTCCACTGGGTAGACTTGTGGGTCGGGGCAGCTCCTGGCCATGTGTGTTGGGCCCAGGTATGGGAACTCTGCTCTAGATGGTGTTTATGAATCTGGGTGATCAGAGTCTCTGGGGAGCTTTTCTATCTACAGTTGCCTTTTCCCACACTTGGAGAGTCTGATCAAGTGAATTGGCAGTGAGGCCTGGACTTTCTTGTTAACTAGACTGACCAGACATACCATGTTAAATGGGACAGAAAATAGTACTGTCCTGTTTCAAATGGTATGTATTTGTCAGCTTACTGACACCTTGAATTTGGCCCCGTGAGGCTAGGCTGACCGAGAGCGTACCATTGTTTTCAGTCCTGTTTAAAATGGTACGTCTGGCCAACTTTTTGTTAACAAATACCTAGGTGATTGGAAGGCCCGGGCAGGTTGGGGCATCCTGTCAGGAGCTGGCAGGAATCACCACCAGAGTCAGCTCCAGCCCTGGATCTGCCCAGAGTCCCCATGCAAGGGAGGAGCTGTCTGCTCAGATGGCTCTGTCAGGGTGATACTGAGGACCTATAAGCAGGCGGTGACAGGCTCTGGTGATGTGACCTGGAGCTCTCTCTGCTCACCTGGGACTTTATATCTGAATAATGTGGAAGGTCCACACAAGACACTTGTGTCCAATATCATGGTGTGGTCTGGGCCAAAACGCTTTCCACATGCATGGAACTCAGGTTTTGCCTAGAGCTCCTCTTTTGTATGGAAATGTTTCACTTACAGAGTTCACACATGTGGCCTTCCCTGTTTAGACTTGGGACTCATGTAGCCTAGGGTCTCAAGAGATGCAGTTAGGCCCCTTTGACATGGGAATCCATTTCTGTCTTAGGAAAGGGGTCATTGGAAACTACTGTACCTCTCCCATGATGGGGACCTTAGTTCTCCCAGGACACTCTGACCAAGTGCAGACAGCTGCAGTCTTAGAGATGTTTTTCTTACAGTGAGTGTGACCCTCCCATCCAGACATGGAAGTCTTCCTTCCCTCTCTATGGTGATGATATAGACACAGGAAAATATGGATGCATCTCCCCTAAATATTTCGCTTTCCAGACCAAACAGAGGCTCCTAACATTCCTCAAAGTTCAATGTGCAAATGAATCACTGGAGAATCTTGTGAAAATTAAGATGGACATTCTATGTTTCTAACAGGCTCTCTGGTGATGTGGAGGCTGCTCGTTCATGGGCCACACTTAGAGAAACCCAAGGTGGGGGTTAAGAGTGTCCACCTAGAAGTGAGAAACTCAGGGGGCCTGAGTTCTTGGCTTGGCCTCTCACTTAGTGACTGTGTGACTGTGGGATGTCACTCCACATCTCAGTGCCTTTGTTTCCTTTATAGTAATATGAGGCTGATCAGGACACCTCCCATGGGGTTGTTGTGAGGACAGAGGCCAGGTTCAAAACTCCCCAGTCAGGGGTTGGCACAGGGCATGAGATCGGCAGTGTGAGCTCTTGGTTGTTTCCTGTTAAACAGCCCTTTGACTGTTCTCTGGAGGTACTCTGCATTTATGTCTTTTCTCCAGGAGCTATTTAGAGGGGCCATAACACAATGGTACAAAGAGAGGTTTTTCCGAGCAACTCAGCTGAGTGAAATATTAATTCAGAAGTTAAGGGACACATCAACAAAGGTCAATTCTGGATGGTGACACTGGCTCCATTCTTGTGCTGATTAGAAGTGATAAAGGACAATTAGCTAAACCAATACCCTTTGTTATCGTAAGACAATCTATCAGTATTTAGCGAATGTCATTGTTACTTGATAGATTAAAGCTGGGGAAATTCTGCTTTTTTCATAGGCTGATGTACTACTTTGTGTTCCCTGACTCAGCTTGATGCCACCTCCTACAGGAAACCCCTTTCCTTCCAGGCTGAGTTGGGTGCTCCTCAGACCACTCTTAAAGGACTTATCACCTGGGACTGTAATGGTCTTTCTTCTCTCTTAAATTTTAATTCCCTGGGTACAGAGAGCAGATCTTACTATCGTGGTGTATCCTCAGTGCCCAGGGAAGTGCAGGGACTCTGCACAGAGCAGGGACTCTGAAAATGTTTGTGATAGGAAGGGAGGAAGGGAAGGAGGAAGAGAGGAAGGGAAAAAAGAGAGGCATAACTGACGCCTCACACACACAAAGGAAAACAGGAGAGCATCTTTTGGAAATGAGCTGTCCTCAGTGACCTTTGTTGCTGGAGGCAAAATTGCCTGCTCCTTAGGAACATAGGGACATCGAACTTGGCTGTAAGTCACAGAGGCCTTCCTTCTAGTTGACTTGCTGGGGAGCCAGGTGTCCCTACTCTGATATGAGCGAAGTTGCATTCTACCAAGTGCCTCCGTCTTCTGCAATCACAGGAGCGAAGAGGATTGGGAAGTTGACCTTGATTTTCAAACGACTACCTTTATGTTTTCGGCTCTATCAATAGCCCTCCTCATATTGCTTCTAAGACAGACGATGACAGCTTTCCCAAACATAAGCTCCCCTAGGTAATGCATATTTTTCCTTGTGGGGACAGAGTTACTCTAACTATGGTTGAGGGACACTTATGTTAGGCACTTCCTGGGCCTTGAGCATTTAAAAATCAGACATCACTTTTCCTACTTGAAAAAGATGAAAACAGGTGGAGAGGATGGCTGGCGATTGGGTGACATAGCCAACAAGATCACAACTTTGTTCTCTTCACTTCCACCCTGATGAGTGACTTAGGGGAACCAGATGTGGTGGACAAGGGCCTGACTCACCATGCGTGGACAAACCTAATGGCATTGGACTGGAGGAGTGGTGTGATAGTCACAATGAAATCAAGGCGTGGCCACACTTGGGAGAAGGAACGGGCATAAAATCCTGAGTTCAAATCACAAACTTGAAATACTAATATGCTCAAAGCTCCTGTGTTTGTGTGAGTCTGGGGAAACCCTTCCCTGCCCCCACCAAATCCCCGGAAGGACAATGTATTTTGTGTGGTTTCCTCTACAGCTGTCTTTCTAAACAAAGGGTGGGTGCTTTTGCCTGCATTTTCCCCACATCACAAGAATGAAGAGACTTCAGTGGAAGCCCCTGATGGGAGCCTACGAGCACTGGCCTGGTCCCCTCCAGCATGGTGGCCCACAGTGGGCATCTGCTCACAGGCCCACCGTGCTCTCTGAGGTGCAGAGGTGGTAAGTATATTCTGTTCTCTTGAGTTGATTCAGATACTTTCCTCCAAATCCCCCAAGTCCAGTGGCACAAAACACAACTACCAATCACTAAATCAGTACAGTCAGGGCTTGACTCAGGTCCCCAGTCACCCCTGATGGTGGTCTTGATCCTCCTTACCTTTGCCTCCTGGGACTTGCGGAGGTCCTGACCCTAAGAAGGCATGGACCGCTGTTGTTGAATGGAGGAGGGACACAGGGACTGCAGGATATGCTGAGGCTGCTGCTCTGTCCAGATTTGCAGACCGTGTGTGGCCTGCAGAGCACATGGCCCCTCACTTCCCAGTGGGACCCCACCCCTGCCCACAAAAGAGACAGGAGTCCAGTGACAGAGCCACATCTGCAAACTTGTTTCACTTCTTAAAAGGTTGCCTTTTCTTGATTAGAAAGTAGGTTTCAGAGGAAAGTTTTCTCAGTAAAGAAAACCCCTTCTACTGAAATAAACATTTCCGCGAGATTCCCTGGGGTGACCCTCAGCCATTTCTGCCCAAGGAAATGGCTGCTATGTCTACGTGATAGGGTGGAGTCACTGCAGGACCTAGACCGGAGTGTGCTGGGTGGTCTATTCACTGGGTAGGGCTCAGCTCAGCGTTTCTGGGGGCTGTGAGGGCTTGCTTACTGTATGAGTCTGCCCTTGAGAAGGAGGGCGTCCCAGGGCTGAAGCAGAAGAGCCCTGAGCAGTCAGGGTGGACCCAGGGAGGAAGGAAAGGGAAGAGGAAAGAACTGGAGTGGATCTAGGGTGTGGGAAGGGGCTCAGAAGGGACTTGGTGGTGGAAGCAGTGACCTTCCAGGAAGGGCTCCCAGCCCAGAAGCCTGGGGTTGGGGGCTGCCCTTCAAGTGAAATCTTCTCAGGATCCTCACTTCCTCTGAGAAATCTCAGGTGGGGTGTGTGTGTGTGTGTGTGTGTGTGTGTGTGTGTGTGTGTGACTCATTTTTCTGAGGGAAAGGGAAGTAAGCTCTTCTGGGCTTATGGGGAGGGGAGTTTGTCTGCTGTAATTCTCAAGAAATGCCTTCTGTGGCAAAGTCCTCTAGGTTACTGGTGGAGATGATGCCTCTCCCTTCCTCCCCTGGGCTTTGGGGAGGCCCCTCGGAGTGCTGGTCTGCAGTGTGCTGGGTGGAGTCGCCATGGGGCCCAGGGGCCAGCTGCAGGTCAGCATCTTGGGTGCTCTGGGGTCCAGGGCCAGCTGCCTTGGTGGTGCCAGGGCCCTGCCTTAGGAAGGTGGGGGCAGAGAGCTGAGAGGAGCAGCGCAGTGGCATCAAGGTGGTTGCAGGCAGGGGCCGGAGGCCAGGGTACAGCGTGTAGGGGGCAGCAAGCACGTCCGGCAGGGGTGGCTCAGGGGAACCCCCTTCAGAAGATGGGATGGAGACCTTGACATATTTGCCTGTCTCTAGGTCATAGAAGGTCTTGATTTTCACCTGGAGTGGCAGATCGAAGACAAAGTACTCTCCGGATTGTGGGTCTTGGAGGACCTTCTGGGTGGCCCTGTAAGGGGGCCAGGGCATGAGGGACTGGGGTCCCCCGGGTGGCCTCCTTACCGGCTCTGAGAAGGTAGATACCGAGTGGCGGTGCACAGGAGGGGGCAGGGAACGAACGGGGGGGAACCTGGGCCGGGGCCTTTCTTGAGGGGACAGGGGCCTGTGCTCCGAGTCCTCCAGGTAGGGCTTGTCCTCCCGGGCTTCCCCATGCACCTCCTGGAGCCGGTCGGTCTTTCTCCTCTTGCTTGCCAGCTTTTTTGCCCGCCGTAGGGCCTTCTCTGTTTTGGGCGGGACAGCTGGTGGCTTGGTGGCTGCCCTCTCCAGGTGAGCAGGGGTCTCCGGTTTTTCAGGGAAGCTCACGGAGCTGGTGGCCACACCCAGCAACGAGCCTCTTGGGGACAATGTCCTGCGGTCTACTGATGGCTCAAGCTGGGGGTCAGAGCTGGCCTCCCAGGTGAAGGCATGTGTCAGGTCTTCCCTCCGGGTGACCCTGGCAGGACCGGGGCTGGCCCAGGGGCTGGCGTGGAGAGGCTCCCCTGGCATCGGGCCCGGCTCACTGGGGGCCTGAGAAGCATCGTCCCAGACGCTGCTGGCGGCAGGGGAGCACGCGCTGCCTTCGCCGAGGGAGCTGGTGTTGGGGGAGGCTGCCGTCTCTCCGGGGGCCAGTCTTCTCGCCGGGGGCCCTGCTCTGGGGGTTGCCAAAAAGGGACTTTTGAAATCTTGCGTCTCCTCTTCCCAAGAGGCTCTAAGCTGCTGTGAGGGTGGCTGGTCTTCTAAGTCGCTTTCAGGAAAAGCAATCACGGGGATGCGCCGTGGAGACCCCGGCTTCCTCTGGTCTAGGGAACCACTCCTGCCATCGTTCACCAGAACCTTCCGTGAGGCCTCGGGGGGTGGCCATAGCCCTTTGCCCTCTCCTATGAGTGTGGGAGATGAGACGTTCCCCTCTGTCCCCGTCCCAGCCACACTGGGCACCCAGCCGTGGTCCTCCGTGCCCTTGTGGGCCGCACACTTCAGGTGCGTGCCCTGCTTGCCCGTCGGCGTCAGGGGGCTGGGCACGTCTTGGCTCTGGGGGGCGTGAGGACCAGCACCCTCTCCCCAGCCCTGCCTTGGCAATTCTTCTTCTTTGTGGCCACCGGCCAGCGCGTCCTCCGAGGACAAGGTCCTCAGGAGGGGCAGCATGATGGGCTTTATCACAGGAGTGGCCCTCAGGGTGTTGTCTTTAATGGCAAACAGTATGTGCTTGTTTGAAGTGGACGATGGCGAGGAAGTGGGCTCTTTGGCATGTGCAAGGGCCACCTCCTTACTCCCCCCCGTCAAAGCGCCTCTGAAATCTGCTTCGTCTCTCGATGCCTTCCTGGGTCTCCCTCCGGACGCACCTGCCCCTCCTCCTGGCAGGGCTCCCCTCTCGCCGTGCGCCCCCACGCCCGTGTGCCCGTCGCCGAAGGCACAGTGCTGGGGCTCATCCTTCCCCACGGCTTCCTCCTTCGCGTCTCTTCGACTGTCACCTGCACGCACGTCATTCCTCGTGTCTTCCTGCTGGCTCTCAGCGAACCACCCCTTCTGCTGGTCTTCGAACGAGGCAAAGGACTGATCGGAAGAGCTGGTGCTGAACTTGGCCTTACTTTGGAGGCCTGGCGTGAAATCGGACTGGCTGTCGCTGTAAAACACATCTTCCTCCTCAGGAGAGAGGGGCCCTGGGGAGAATTTCTGGCTGAAGTTCGGGTTCTGGCCTCCTGCCTCTCTCTCAGGTTCTGTCTCTTGAGAGATGGATCTTGAGAACCTGTTCTCTAAGCTGGGGGTCCTCAGCTGCTCCACAGGCCCCCCTGCCTCCGGTTCCCTGCTGCAAAGCTTCAGGGACAGGTGCTTCCTGGGGCAGCGTGCCCTGGAGTCTGGACACCAGCCGGGCCTGGCAGTGCCCAGATGCGAGTCTCCGTTGGCGGGGGTGTTGTCATAGCTGTTCTTGTCGGCAGTCTCCCCGTTAACACAGAAGGGGCCTTGGGCAACGGCTGGGGGTGAGCTAAGGGTCACAGGGTTGTCTGCAGAGTTATCTGACTTAGGGTCTTGCTGGGTATTGAGCTGTGACAGAGGAGTGTCAGCTGCTCGCTCCTTGGAAAGCTCACCGGGGGGACTTTCCTCAAGCCCATTGGGAAGGCCCATACCGTTGCTGACGGGCTCCTGCTTGCCTCTGGGTTTCTCGTCGAGGCCTTTCAGGAGAGGCGAGGGACTGTAGGTGCTCTTAACGCGCCTCCGCACGTCCTTGAGGTTGAACAGCAGGCTGGGGGCTTTGGATTTGTAGCTTTCCCGAGGGGAGCACTCCCTTGGCTCCTTCTCTTGGTACCCATTTAGCTGTGCCGGGGGTGATGGGGTTAGCTGTGCTGGCCGGCTGTCGGACGCATCCACGACGTGCTTGGTGGGGATGATGGGGGTCAGAAGCTTGCTGATGCTAAAAGGAGGGTTATAACGCTCGTGGGGGTCCAGGGCGTCGTCAAGAGCATCGTTTTCTGGAAATGGCCCTGGAGGGTTGTGCTTTGTATACAAGGCTGGGCCTCTCCTGTCCGTGTGCTTCTGCTCTTCTGAAGCGTCCTGTACGCTTTCTTTCCCTCCTTTGCGGGTCTTTCCTTTCCTCCAAGGGGGATGGGCTGACGTCCCCTGAGGGTCAGGCTGGGAGCCGGAGGCTCTCTCCTCCACGGGAAATCCCGGAGCCCCTGGTTCCCTGGCTCTCCGGGGTTCTGATGCGGGGAGGGCCGCCAGCCTGTTCTCTTCTGGCCCGCAGCCGGCCCGCGCCTGGCAGGGGGACGCTCGCGGCTGCCGCAACAAGGGCTGGTCCCCGGGGTGCTCGGGGGACCTTCTCTCCGGGGCGGCCTCCGCTGGGTCCTTTCTCTCGGGCAGCCTCGGTTGGTGGGCGCTCCACGACTCGAAAGCACTGTTCTCACTGTGAAGGAACGTGCCTTTGCGAGCCCACTCCTTGCTCCTTTCAGGCTCACCCACAGCTGCTTTGGGGGGTGGAGAGGGGAACTTGGACTCCAGTGGGTTTGCCACATTTTCAGGGGCTGGGAGGATGCTGCTGGAGCCTGGGCAGGCCATTTCAGGGTTCTTGGGGGACTCCCGCTCTCCACGCTTCCTGCTGGGCTGTTGGCTACTCTGATGGGTGCCGGAGACTTCGGCGGGCACCCTCCTGACAGTCAAAAAGGCAGAATCGAAGCAGAAGTTGACACCGCTCTCCGGGAGAGGAGCAAATTTGGGGGGATTTTTGAGAGCTGGAGGCTTGCTGGTGGGAGGCCTGCTGTCACAATGTTGGCTTTCTGTCCTGTCAAAAGACTTAATTAGTGAGGACACTTTGGAAATAGGCTTGTTGCTGCTCCGCAGGCCAGAAATGGGCACCTCCAGTCTCCTCTGGGTTGGTGTCAGTGGGGGGCTGCTTTTGGGATACTTCTCCTCTCCCTGAACATACTTGGGGAGCTGTTGGACCGTGGCCGCCCAGCCCGCATGCTCCGTGCCTTGCGATGGTAACTGGCTCCAAAGGCCGCTTTTCCTGTGGGTGTGGCTCACCGTTCCTTGGTGAAAATTCCCAAACACCTGGCAGGTGATATCTGGGGACAGGGCCAGGTTAGAGTCGTTGAAGGATGTGTCTTCTGAGATGCACAGACTCCGGAATGCCCTATCTGTGAGGCTGCTCACCTCCCTGTCTGCATCGTCTAGCACGCTGCCGATGCTTGAGGAGTCGCTGAACCCATCGGTGCACTTCTTATTCCCCTGCATCGTCCGCTGGCTAGGAAGCCCGTCCCCGGTCAGCCAGTAGGCACCTCTGGCTGATGATTCTGGAACTGTTAGATGCAGCCCTCTTTCCACAAAATTAGAGCTCCTTGTCGAACAGAGGTAATTGCAAAATGGGAATTTATTTTTCTCTGCAAAAGGAAGAAGGGCAGGGAATGAACAGGGTATCCAACTTAGTGACTCCATGCAAGAGCTATACACTAGTCCAGATGGGTAATGGTGCTTGTGAGAGTCAATTTTATGTGTTAACTTGTCTGGGCCCTGGTGCCTAGAGTTTGGTCAAATGCCAGTCTAGGTGTTACTTTGAAGGTATTTTTTAGATACAATTAATATTTAAATAAATGGACTTTGAGTAAAGCAGATCACCCTCCATAATGTGGGGGGTCTCATCCAAAAGACTGAGAGCCACTGAGGAAGAGAGACTTCTATGTCCAGTGTTTGGGCTGGAGCTGTACCATCAACTCCTCGTAGGTGCCCAGGCTGCTGGCCTGCCTTGCAGATGTCGGGCTTGCCAGCCCCCACGATGGCATAGCCAGTCCCTTAAAATAAATCTCTCTACGTACATGCACCACATAACGACTTTTTGGGGAATGACGGACTGCGTGCATGTGTGGTCCCACAAGATTATAATGGAGTTGGAAAATTCCTGTCACTTAGGGACACTGTAGCCATCACTATGTCACAGCACAATGCATTACTCATGTGGGGATGCTGGTGTAAACAAGCCTGCTCTGCCCGTTGTATAAAAGTATAGCACATACACTTATATACGGTGCATAATATTTGATACTAAATGACTACATTACTGGTTTATGTATTTATGCTACTATACTTTCAATCTTTATTTTAGAGTATACTCCTTTTATTTATATATAAAAGAGTTTGCTATAAAACAGTATGCCAGGTTAGGCTGGCAGAGCAGCGTCATACATCGTTTGATCACATCAGTCTCTCTTGTTCTTGAGTTCATCTTTGTTGTTTTGTTCAGTAACATGTCTTATAGGCTTGTACCCTCAGAGCAATAGGTTGCACCACACAGCCTAGGCGTGCGGCAGGCTAGACCACCTGGGTTTGCTAAGTGCACTCTGTGATGTTCACACAAGCGAGGAAATTGCCTAATGATGCATTTCTCAGAACATACCACCATGTCAAGTGGCACATGGCTCAGTGTGTACGAGGGCTGTCTGGACAAAATCCAGTCACAGATGCCTCTAGTTTTCATATTATGTGGCTGGGTACTTTCCGGACAGCTCTCATACACATTCTATTGGTTTGGTTTCTCTGGAGCACCCTGATTAATACAGTGCCTACAGTTCAGATGTGTCATTGGTGCAGAGAGATCTTCCCTGGCATCCCGTGGGGTGTCCCCTCCTCGCTCTCTTGCAGCAGCTTGTTTATTTTATTTATTGTACTGAGCACAGTCTAAAATTAAATTCACTTCTTTGTTGTCTGTCCCCTCATCAGACTGTAAGAACCAGAAGCTTAGGGCCCAGTGAGCTGCCTATGCACTGACTGTCATTGTCCCAGAGCCACCTCGAGAGGGCACAGTCCCCCAGAGCCTGTACCTCCTGCGCTCCCTCACCCTCTGCCTTGCCCTCGGTTGTGGCCAATGGAAGGCGCCAGGAGGAGCCTGGAGGCAGTGGGAGCATGCGTGTCCTTACCCTGCGGCTATAGGAGCATGGCCCCACTCTTTTTGAGGGATTCCACATCCTGAAGTCTCCCTAATTCTGTCCATATCTCTGTTATAGCCCCTTCATTACATGCTCTATTTTTTTTAAAAAAAATCAAGGTGAAATATACATAACATAACATTTACCATCTTAACCATTTTTAAGTGTAGTTCACTGGTGTTAAGTACATTCATATTGTTGTGCAAATATCACCACCACCCAGCTCCAGAACTTCTTCATCTTGCAAAACTGGACTCCGTACCCATTAAATAATAACTCCCTATTCTCTCTTCCTGCCAGCCCCTACAACCACCATTCCACTTTCTGTCTCTATGAATTTGACGACTCTAGGCACCTCACATGAGTGGAATCATATGGTATTTATCTTACTGTTACTGGCTTATTTCATTTCACTTAATGTCCTCAAGGTTCATCCATGGTTTAGTATGTGTCAGAATTTCCTTTCTTTTTAAGACGGAATAATATTCCATTGTGTCTAAATACCACATTTGTTTATCCATCCATTCATCTGTTCATGGCCACTCAGGTTGCTTCCACATTTGGCTGTTGTGAATAATGCTGCTGTAAACATGGCTGCCCAAATAGCCACTCCAGATCCTGTTTTCAGTTCTTTTGGGCTCACACCCAGAGGTAGAATTGCTGGATCACATGGTAATTCTATTTTTAATTTTTGAAGGAACCACCATACTGTTTTCACAATAACAGAGCACGAGAGTTCCAATTTCTCCACATCCTTGACAGTGCGTATTAGTTTCTGTTTTTTGAGGGGTTTCTGATAGTATCCATCCTAAAGGGTTTGGAGATGGCACATCCTGGGTCCTGTCTGAGGACGCTACTTGAGCCTGGGACCCTGGCCGCCACCATACATCCAATGTATAGAACAGGCCTGGGATGGGGTAGGGGATATGGAAATGAGTACATAAAAAGTTAGATCAAATAGTAAGTTTAGCCCCTTGAGGTGGCCCAGGTGGTGGGCATTTGGGACAGCAATCATCTGGCAGGGTGCTAGGAACGCTCAGCACTGTCACAGAGTGGCCGTTCACATCAGCGGCAGGCTGCCCTCTCCCCTCCTTGCCTGGCTGGCCAGGGCTCTAGGGGGTTGGAGGGGAAGGAGGGCCCACACATCAGGAGTCCTGATCCCATCCTTGCTCCACACGTGGGAAAGCTCACGTGGCCCCTGCAAAGGCCCGATGCTGCTATGCTAGCAGCGTTCTGTTGGGGTCCTGGAGGCCAGCCTTTTTGAGGGTTTATTGTTTCCTGTCTCTTGACCACAGTACTCTGGTGAGTTTCCAATGCTGATTTGTTGTCGGGCTGACTTGCTCTTATGAATGAAAAAACTAAGCAGAGGCTGCTGGAGAAAGAAAAGGGCCCTGAGTTCTAGCACACTGAATGAGTTAAGAAACCCCTGACCCACTCTGGGGAAGCCTCGATTACATGCTCCTCAGCCCTGCTTTCAAAATTAGGGCTGCTTGCTCCCCAGGAAGTCCAATGCATGCCTCGTAGAAGGCTGCATGGAAAGGGAAATTGTCTGCCTCAGACCCTGCTGGCGGGCCAAGTCCACTACTTCCCCACCCTTGTTTTCCTCATGCACTTCCTCTTTAAACGCTGTGGAAGATAATGCTAATATTCTCAGACTCCCACACAGCTAGCTGTTACACAGTTATGGTCACAGGAATGGAAGCGTTTGGATGTCTGAGAAAGTTCATGCTTTTCTGATTAGAGGAACGATCTCTGTTGTCTTCACTCTGTTGGTGCCTTTCTTCCTGCTTTGAACGCAGACACGAAGACTGAATTGAGTGTATTCTTTGGCTAGAGCTACTGTACTGAAGTAGTACACACTGGGTGGCTCAAACAGCAAATTGATTCAGAGTTCTGGAGGCCGGAAGTCCCAAATCCAGGTGTCAGCAGGGTGGGTCCCCCCTCAGGGCTGTGAGGGAAGCACCTGCTCCAGGTCTCTCTCCTTGGCTTGTGGGTGCACCATCTTCCCCCTGTATCTCTTCACATGGCTTTTCCTCTGTGCTTGTCTCTGTGTCCAAATTCCCCTCCCTCCTTTTAAAAAACATTTTCATTAAAATATAGCTAATATACAATATTATATCAGGTTCAAGTGTACACAATAGTTATTCAACATTTATGTACATAAAGAAGTGATCACCATGACTGGTCCAGCAACCATCTGACACCATACCCTGCTGTCACAGTATTATAGACTACATTCCCTATGCTGCACATGACATCCCACGATTTATTTGCTTTATGCCTGGAAATTTGAACCTCTTATCCTTTTTACTCCCTCTTTTAATTTTTCAATTACAGTTGACATTCAATATTATTTGTTTATTAATTTCAGGTGTATAGCATAGTGGTTGGAGATTTGTATAATTTAAGATGTGACGCCCCTGCTGAGTCTAGTACCCACCTGGCACTATACATAGTTATTACTGTGTCATTGACTACATTCCTTATGCCATACCTTTCATCCCCATGACTCCTGTGTAACTACCAATTTGTACTTAATCCCTTACTCTTTTTCACCCACCTTTCCAACCCCCTCCCATCTGGCAGCCATTCAAATGTTTTTTGCATCTCTAAGTTCATTTCTGTTTGGTTTGCTTGTTTTGTTCTTTAGATTCTACATATGAGCAAACTCACATTGCATCTGCCTTTCTCTGTCTGACATACTCCATGCAGCACAGTCCCCTCCAGGTCCATCCATGCCACCGCAGATGGCAAGAACCCATTCCCTTCCCTGGAGGAGCAATGTTCCATTGTACTCTTATATGTACCACCTCCTCTTTATCCATCCAGTCATCCATCGACGGACACCCAGCTGCCTCCGCACCTTGGCCATGCAAACCATGCTGCCATGAGCATATGAGTGCACGTGTCCTCCCAAAGTAGCATTTGGGGCTTCACAGGTAAATACCCATATGCGGGACTACTGGGTCCTCCTTTGTCTCTTGCTATGGCCTTTGCTTTAAAGTCTATTTTGTCTGATGTAACTATTGCTACCCTGGCTTTTCTGTTTGTTCATTTCTGTTTTTATGAAACATCCCTTTATTTTCAGTCTCTGTGTGTCTCTCAGTGTGAAGTGAGTCTCTTGCAGGCAGCATATGTACGGGTCTTGTTTTCTTACCCATTCAGCCACCTTATCTTTTGACTGGAGCACTTAATCCATTTGCATGTGAAGTAATTATTGATAGATATGTAGTTATTGCCATTTTATTATTCATATTTTTTATCTTTCTCTTTGATCATTTTTTCTCCTTCTCTTTCTCTATCTTCTCCCTCTTCTTCAAGTCCCTTTAAAATCACTCATTTGATGAACTCCATTAGCTTTTTCTTGTCTGGGAAGCTCTTTATCCATCCTTTGCTTTTAAATGGCACTTTTGCTGGGGGGAGTAATCTTAGTTGTAGGTACTCGATTTTCATCACTTTGAATATTTTGTGCCAATCCCTTCTGCAAAGTTTCTGTTGAGAAATCAGCTCATGTTCTTATGAGAGCTCCCTTGTAGGTAACTAAATTCTTTTCTCTTGCTGCTTTTAAGATTCTCTCTCTGTCTTAACCTTTACCATTTTAATTATAATGTGTCTTGGTGTGGGCTTGTTTGAGTTCATCTTGTTTAGGACTCTCTGTACTTCCTTCGCTGGGTTAGGGAAGTTTTCTGTCATTATTTCTTCAAATAGGTTTTTAATTCCTTGCTCTCTCTCATCTTTTTCTGGTACTCCAATGATAAGAATATTGTTACACTTGATGTTGTCCCGGAGGCCCCTTAAACTGTACTCATTTTTTTTGGATTCTTTTTTCTTTTCATGATTCTGATTCAGTGTTTTCTGATGCCTTATCTTCTAAATTGCTAATTTAATCCTCTGCTTCATCTAATCTACTGTTGATTCCTCTACTGTATTCTTCATTTGGTGGTTGTATTCTTCATTTCTGACTGATTCTTTTTTATATTTTCTATTTCCATTTTTGTTTCTAATCTCTTTGTCGAAGTTCTTCTTGAGATCACCGAGTATCTTTATAATCTTTATTTTGAACTCTGTATCTGGTAGTTTGCTTGCCTCCATTTTGTTTAATTCGTTTTCTGTAGTTTTTCTTCTGTTCTTTTATTTGGGATATATTTCTTTGTGTCTTCATTTTGGCTGTCTCTCTGTATTTGTTTCTATGTGTTAGGTAGAGCTGCTATGCCTCCTAGCCTTAGTAGAGTGGCTTTACATAGTAGGTGTTTTGTAGGGCCCAGTGGTGCAGTCTCCCTGGTCACCTGATCTGGGTGCTCCAGGTGTACCTCTGAGTGAATTGTGTGTGCCCTTGTGTGGATTGTGTGTGTCTTCCTATTGTAGTTGAGCCTTGGTTGCTGTTCGCACGTCAATGAGAGAGCTTGAACTTCAGGGTGATTCATTGTGAGGACTGGTCGTGATGACAGTGGAAGAGTTGTTGTGTAGGGGCTGACCCTACAGAGTAGGATTTGCTTTAGCAGGCTGGTGCTTGCCCAGCCTGCTTTTTTGGTGTGTCACCTTCAAAAACAGTAGGGTGGAGCTCTGGCTTGGTCTGAAGCTGGTTACCATGTATGCCAGCCTCGGGCCTCCTAGAAGTGACCACACTACAGGCCAAGTTCAGCAGCAGCCTATGTGCTGCTGGGGCAACCTGGCATGAGCCACAAAGCAATTTGCAGATGGCTGCCACTTGCAATGTGATGGGAGGTGCCTTGAGAGGCCAAATTGAGGCCACTAGTGCTGAGCCTGAGGCTGCTCCCCAAGAGATGTGGGACACACTGAAGCCAGATGCTGCTTGTTTGGGTTTTGTGAACCTTTGAGAGATTTTAGGAAAGTCCACAGCATGAACTAAGACAGGTCATTTGTATGGAAAAGTCACTGGAAGTGGCTTGGGTGTGCCCAAAAGTAAGGTGGGGTGGGGTCTCAGGGAATCACCAGAGTAGGATGGACAAACAGTGTTAACCTGGATGATCAAGACTGTATGTTGTGACCACCTATGTTTGCATGCTGGGAGCAGGGAGGTTTCAGATGGGACAAAGAAACAAGGTATTCTTCCACCATTTCTATCTGGGAGAGAGATGCCCCTCCAGCCCCCTGAAGCGCAACAACTCAGTTCCTCTGTGTCTGTCCCTGCATCTTTTGAGCTGCTGCCCCAGAACTGGAGCTTAGAGCAAATAAGTTGTCAGGGAGTAAGTCCATGCATGGGCCTTTTAAGAGGAATGCCTGGGACTGTTGCTGCCCTCCCTCTCAGCCACAGTCTATGCTGGTTTTTACAGATAAAAGCTATGGAGAATTTTTCCCCAGACACTGGAACACTGGGCTGAGGAGGCTGGTGTGGGGCTGGGACTCTTCACTCCTCCAGGGAGAACTCAACATTTGAAATAACTGTCCTTATGTTTAATGGTCACACATGGATGTGGGATCAGTCTGTTCCACTTCTCTGCCTCTCCTACCAGTCTTAAGGCGACTTCTGTGTATGTCCTTAGTTGTAGGACTTTGGTTCAGCTAGACTTTAGACAATTCTCAATGATGGGTGTTCTGTAGTTTAGTTGTAATTATGATGTGGTTGTGAGAGGAGGCAAGTAAAGCATTTTCCTACTACATTATATTGACTGGAAAATCCAAATTTCTCCTTTTCATAAGGACACTAGTCCTATTAGATTATAGCACATCCTCAGGATCTTATCTTAACTAATTACATTTACATTGACCTTATTTCCAAAGATCATATTCTGAGGACCTGGGGGATAGGGCTTCAAAATATGAATTTTGGGGGGCATATAATTCAACTCATGACACTGAGGCATTCACTTTGCATCCATGAGGGATGAGCAATGATGACTAAGGCCAATTTGCTGAAGATGGCAGGGTGAACAGAGAAGAACAGTTCTGGGTCCTTGATGGCACTGCTGAACTGCGAGCTTGTGCCAGAATTACCTCCCTCCAGAATTTTTGTTATTGGGGATCTTAATGCCTTTAGCCACTACAAGTCAGATTTTTGGACCCCTTGAGGTCCTACCAATATAGTCAGGGTATCTTCTGGTGTCCTGAATGCTGGGGGTTTGATCTTGGACAATAGTTGAATTCAGTAATACTGGGGTTCCTATACTACCACTTAAGATGAAAATAGACTAGTTGGGGGTCTAAATCTTATATGGAGTTCTCTATATGGTGTAGTGGCTAGGCTTTGGTGCTCTCAACGCTGTGGCCTGGGTTTGATTCCCAGCCAGGGAACTACCCTCCCCACACAAAAAAAGAATCTTATAGTTAAGTATGCACACTCCCCCCAGTCAATTAAATACCTCCTACTATTAGCAAATATTTGTTATTTCTTTTGAACACTCAGCTTCTATTCCCTTTCTCTAAGTAAAAATACTTGATAACTTTTGGGGAAATTTCTCTCTCCTTGGTGTTTAGTCTTGGAGGGGCTGAAAGTCAAGGTGCCTACCGAGACCATCCTGGGCCAAGTGTAGATGTGAGACCCAGGCCAGGCCCATTGTACATTTGTACTGGAGTGATACAAAGATGGAAACATGCTTGGGCATTTGTTGTAGCAGCAGAGCTCTCTGTTCATCCTTTTTCTGCCTGGAACTTGGCCTTTGCCTTGAGTCTATAAGGGCTCCAATTTTCTTTGAACACTTACCAATTTCTGCTTAATTTGTCCAGGGTCTGTATCTGTTGTTGGTGGCTAAAGAACCCTGGTCTTGGGTTGGAATCATAATTCCAGACAGTAATAAAGGATGTTCACTGATATTTAGAGTGCTTAGAAAATAACCTCATTTCTTCTCCCTCTTGCTAGCTTCATTCAGAAATCATCATTCAGATAATGTCTTCAATTCTGATTTGATTACCTGGGTTCAGATGGGACAGTCATAAAGTTGGCCTCATCTCCTCACTCTCACCCCCTAGTGGAACTCTTCAGTATAGGAGCTAACAACCAAAGGTGTTTCCAGATGCAGGCTCTTGAGTTGGTGGTTCCATACCTTTTAGCGCAGTGGAGACTGCAGATGCCTGCCTTGCTGGGTTTTAGGATCTGTAGTTTTAAAACCTCCTTTCATGCTTATGATTGCTGTCATCACTGCCCATCTAGAAATAAGAGAAAAAATAATTTCAGTGGAACCCAACTGATCAAAGGGCCAAGCATGCATTTAGTGCAAAAGATACCTTTCAGCGGTTCTCAACCTGTGGGTTGTGACCCCTTTGGGGGTCGAACGAACCTTTCACAGGGGTCGCCTAAGACCATCAGAAAACACATATCAGATATTTACATGACGATTCATAACAGTAGCAAAATGACAGTTATGAAGTAGCAACAGAAATGATTTTATGGGGGTCACCACACCATGAGGAACCGGATTAAAGGGTCACGGCATTAGGAAGGTTGAGAACCACTGCTGTAAATGTTAGTAATACACTTGGCCTTCATGTTTTTTGTTTTTGTTTTTAAAATCCACACTTGAACTCAAGTAAATTCCAAGCATAGGCATTTTTGGTGAAATTCAACATAGGGCCAATTTATATCCCTTCCAATATTCATTTATTTTTCTGCGGTCCAAGAAATCTTTAGGAACCTCTTTTAAGCCTTTGGGATCTCTAATATGATTGACCTAGTTGTGAATTATTTTATGCTAGTTAAGTGTGACCAGAGGCCCGTTTCTCATGTGAATTAATAACACAGATTTCTTAGTAAAGAGAATCAGAGCGGCCAAACCTGAACCTACTCAGCCAGCAGTAGCACAGTGTTCGATTACTGTTGGCAGGAGATGTGACTATCTATTTTGATGGCTAAAAGATCCAAAAAGCTGCCCAGGAGAATTTTAAGAGTGCTTAGAATGAAGCATAAACTAATTAAAATAAATCCATGATACACATTTTTAATGCAGACCATCAGGGTTTCCATAAGACCTTCTTCATTTCACAGCTCCTGGATATTCATCTAGTCCATGGTGGTTTATTAATAATATTAGTCATCATAATAACTGAAATTTGTGGAGTACATTTTGTTGGAGATTCACAAAGGACTGTGTCACCACTATCCAGTTTGCCTGTCCCTGATTCCTAGGCTCTCCTTCATGCAGCTAGGTTTACATTTTCCATAGATTACCTATCATAATCACATGTCATATGTCACATGTCTTAGAAATTGATGATTGCTTCTTTCTCTCCTCAAGTAGGAAGAAAATTCCTTAAACCAGAAAGGGTGACTTATTTGCTTCTGTGTACTAAACATACCAACACAGGAGTCAAATAAATGTGTGGAGCAGTGTTATGAAGTGGATACCTTTATCCCGAATTTTATGGAGGGCAAACCAAAACACAGAAAAGGAGAAGGAAAGAAAGAGAAGTTCTCGGGAGTTCCCTGATGGTGTAGTGGCTTAGGGTTTCGGCGCTGGCGCTGTCAGTGCTGCGGCCTGGGTTCGATTCCCAGTCAGGGAGCTACCCACATACCGAAAAGCAAAAAAAAAAAAAAAAAAAAAAAAAAAAAAAAAAAAAAAAAAAAAAAAAAAAAAAAAAAAAAAAAAGAAAGAGAAGTTCTCTATTGAGAAGGACCCCTGACCTTGGGTCTTCAGGCCATCTGAAAAATTCAGAGTGACCCATTTGTGTCACTGAATGGTGAGCCCACTCCACTGCCCGAAGCTCTGCGGAGGTACACTTAGGGAAGAAAATGACATCAATCCTTGTCTAACATGAATAAGGACGAGACGGGTGATGGCTTTTATTTTGTGAATATTTAGGGGACCTATATTCTTGGCTTCATGAACTCACTTCATTGCTGATCAAATGTGTTTTTTTAGGGGCCAGCACAGAACTGTCTTGCTCACTGCTTTGGCCATGTAGAGGAAGCCAAACTGAACTGCTGAAAAGTCTGGCTCATGGAGCATTTTTCAGGTAAAAAGAGTGTGGTTACCCTCAGGTGACATGAATAAGGAAAATCTGCATATTGCTGAGCCATGTTATAAACAAGGTATTGGAATCTACTGTAATGAATACATAGGAACAAAAAAAGAATATTTAACCATGGCACGGTGAGTTCCTATTTGTCTATGGCCTTCAAAATGGCTTGTTCTCTTAAATGCTACCTATACCCTCCTTAACTCCCATTATTTCCTTAACTCACCTTGCTTTCTTCTTAGTCTTCCTCCCCCACAGGATCTTCTAACAGGTGATCTTGGCTCCTCACCTGACTTAGCTTCTAAACCGCAATCAAGACTGTTGACCGCTATCTTCCTGAGAAGCAATCCCACCTTGACTTGCGGGAAGCACAGTCTTCCCCTACTGGGTGTTCAGTCCCTTATCTTCCTCTTCTGGGTGGTTGGATTTCCTCGGCTCCCAGCCCTGGGGACCTTTTCTCTTCTCCCTCTATTGTCTCAACAAGGGCAGTTTTACTCACACATGTGGTTGCAGTGGGCAGCCACATGCTGACGCCAAGGCCAGCCAGGCTGCTCTGCTGGTCTCGGCTCCAGCCCCGATCTCCACCGCCCTCTGACAGCTCCACACATAAGTGTTACAGCTCCACAAACTCACACGTTTAAATGGAAGCCACGACCTTCCAGAAGCCCATTCTCCCTTGGGATCTCAGGAATGTGAGCGTCCTCTGCATCGTCTCCCTCCCCCACTTCCCGAGGCCTCCCCCAATCTGATCCATCTGTCTCTTCCTCACTGCCAGGGTAATCTTTTTGAATCAGAATATGTCACACCAAATCCGGGCAAGCATCCCCACAAATAAGCAATACCTTTTGCAAAGTCACCACTAAATTCTAACTTCCAAACTGTCTTCCCACATGATGCCTTTTTCGGTGCCATGCTGCATGGTGCTGTTGAGCTATTATGGACTGGAATATGCCACCTTTTGCAGAAACAGTGTTGTCTCTTTCCGGACTCCTTACAAATGCCTCTGCATGACCATCTAAGCTCTTTTGAGGGGAGAGCTGGAGCTCTCCCCATGCTCCCCCTCCCTCCAGCAAAACTGTTAACTGGAAAAGGGGGCTGGAGGCCCAAGTGGGTCCCGGTGTGGCTTCTTGGAGTGATGGCCCCTCTGCCTTGAAGACCTCTCTCTGTTCCCCAGTCCCCCACTGCTGACCACCTCCTCATTGGTTTTCCCATCCCTTGTAGAATAAAAAAAGGCATCACTTGCGCTACTGTATTCAACTCTGTCTGCTGTGAGTCCATCTTTCCAACAGGGCTTTGAGCTCCTGAGAGTGAAGTCCCCAGCCTTGTTTGTCCTTGACTGACAGGACGCCTGGTGCATGATCACTTGTCATGTTTCAGCTGCATGGCCCGGGGGATGTGATGACAGAGGTGAACTGCAGGTGGGCAGCGTGCACAGGGAAGGCTGTTCTGCTGCCCCATGTTCTCCTTGTCTCCCAGGGGGCTCCTGGCCAGACGCCAGCCCAGGCCTGAAAGGTCACGTAGCCCCAGCTCTACTGCTCTGCTCCAGGCTGTGAGGACAGAAGTGGCCAGGGTACTGGTTAGTGTCACCCCCTACAGGCCCTGATCCAGATCTCCACATACAGCTCCCCACTGAGGAAGTGTGACAGGTACATAGACCCAGATCCCTGACTGGTGACCCTGGGAGGCCCCAGCTTTCGCACCATCAGCTCTACATGGAGGTACACGAGCAGCTTCATTTCTGAGATGACACCATGGAGCCTTAGAGAGGTGAGAAGTTTCCATGCAACAGATACTTTTAGTATATATCGCATGCAATATTTAGAATATACTTTTTAGTAGTCAGAAATATCTACAAAATTAATCATCACATTGAACTATACTAAATATAGGTATTCATTGTTCATGTGAAATTCAAATTTCACTGGACATCCTGTTTTTTATTGGCAACCTGAGGTCCTCACCAACTTTGAGGACCCACGGTGGATCAGTCACAGAAGGCCAAGGCAGTGAGTCCACACTGAGATGACTCATGTTTGCACATCACCCTCCAGTTCAGGACACACTTCTGCAACCATTATCTTGTTTGATTCTCATGACTCCCAGCAACTGGGGTGACCAGGCCTTATTGTCACGATTTTCTAGGTGGAGAAATAAAAGCACAGAGAGGTGTGGCATATTGCTCAGTGTTACACAGCATCAAAAGAAGGGAACTGGGACTGGGAGTCACTTGACTACTCTGTACCTTCTCCAGAATGAAACCCTGATGCTCTGGTCCATGGGCTCAGGTGCACAAGGGTGTATTCTGGGCTCATGGACCAGAGTTCAAGGGAGAATTGAGAAGGGTTTTCATTTCTGTTCACATCCCAACAATCTTCTCCACTCAGTTTTTCGTGATGACCATGGGAGTGGAACGAATGATTCAGCTGGTAAGCACAGGGTCCCACCTGTTTGGGCAGGTGGGTGGGGGAGGCCCAGGGACTGGTGCAGAGCTGGGAGGGACACTCCAGCTGCTACGGAAGGGTTTGATTCTCCGTGGCCTGCCGTCTCTCTACAGGAAGCCATTGGGGTTTGCTCTGCTGCTGGGTTTGACCACTTGCCTGTAGTGTGGTTTTGGAGCCCAGGGTCTTTGGGTGGATTTAATTACCTTAATTGAATGCTGTTTTCAGTCAAGGGGAAGCAGGAAACTGGTGGAGATGACAGGGTTGGCTTTATCACACCCAAAAGGCCTTAACACATTGGAATTGATTTCTCTCGCTCCTCCTTCTTGGTGGTTTTTTGAGACATTGACTCGAGTATGCCTCGAGGAGCAGCTGGGTGAGGCGAACGGTGACAGATGATGAACGTTCCAGCTGGTGAATGTATGAAGGTCCCACACGCAGCCTTCATCACCCTACCCAACGCCAGGCCTTGTCCTGACCCCATGCCCTGTCTGTCCATTTTGGGCCAAGCTCTTGACGTCTTGTGCAATTGCCAACAACCTCCTACTTGCTGTTTCAGAGGGAATGTCCTTGTCTACATCCGATATTTTATGAGGTGAACAATGAAATGCACAATGACTTCCTCCTTTGGGGTCCTTCAGGAGAGGGGAGCAGAGGTGTGTTGAGTGTCTACGGGGTGGCATGTTGCAGGTCCACTGTGGCATGTGCCTGCGTGCACTCATTCCTTAATAAAACTCAGCAGGGTAGGCCCCTCTCCCCACCTTACAGCTGAGGAAACTAAGGTTACCTGGGTTTGAGGCCACACATGCAGGGGGCCTCCAAGCCCTGGTACACGTAGTTGTCCAGGACATCCCAGGAATGTGCCGGCCTCACGGAGCTGGCTGTGAGAGGTAGTTGCAGCTGCTGTGGGTGTTCTGCTTTCTTCCTGGAGTGCAGACACTTTCTTCCTGGGGCACTGCCCAGCCTGACGCCCACTGCCATGTCAGGGTGAATCGCCAGTCTGGTCTGCTGTGTCTGGAAAGGACATTTCCTCAGGAGCCTCTGAGCATTGCTGAGAGCTGGGGCCCGGTCTGCAGTTAGAGGACAGGGAGCCAGCACAAGGAAGACCAGGCCTGGTTCAACTGATTGCTCCACAGGACAGGAGGGTACTGGCACCTGGCATCACACACCTGGTGGGAGCTCAGTCACAGAGGGAACGGGGAGGAGCAAGGCACGGAGGCATGGGGAGCAGGGGGCTGAGCAATGTTTAACAACCAGCTCTCTGGGGCAAAAGCCCTGCTTTGCAGGACTGGTCGATGTCCTGTTGTTGACCCGGTGTCCGGCAGAGGGGGATGAGGCAGCACAGAGGGCCCTCACGCAGTGGGTGCACATGCAGTTGCTCAAGTAAGAACATTTGGGCAGTGGTCTCACTCCACAGAGGTTCTCAGCAGCACGTCTTCACGCTGCTTCTGACCATTGCCGGTGACCAGGCATTGCAGGGATCACGTCTTGGTACTTGACCAGATGTACTATTTTAAATGGAACAGAAAACAATGGTACTGCCCTGTTTCAAATGGCACATAGGGTCAACGTAGTCTCACTGGGCTAAATTTAAGGTGTCAGTAGGCTGACCATTTGAAATGGGATAGTACTGTTGTTTCCTGTCTTGCTTAAAATGGGACACCTGATCAGCCTACATTGGACCATTTCTTATGGACAGAAGGACTCAGCCCACACTGTCTCTGCACGCTCCCCTCCACCGGGAGGAGCCCAGGCCTGGTGCTGCCTGCTTCTCAGCCCCACTCCACTAAGAGCTGCAGTGGGTGGCTAGATGCCCCTTGGACAAAGGGCCCCCAGTCCTCCTTGTGGGCTCAGAGGTGCCTCATCTATCTTTATGGGAGCAATTCTGCTGGCATCAAAGGTAAAAGTGGGGGCAGAAAAGGCTGACCCCAGACAGCCCTGCCCTTGCCTCCCTCGGGTTCCCATGGCTGGGTGAGTGCCGTCCGCACACTATTGCCCAGGGAGGGCCAGAGGGGCATTGTCTCAGAGATAAAAAGCCGGGGAACAAGAAGAGGACAGAGCAGCAGAAATGGTGTTACTGTTCAGCCCTTGGCTCTTTGGCCTTCTTGTTAGACCCAACTCAAACTCCAGGGGCCGTGCCCACTGCTGGGCCAGGTCGGGCAGCTGCCGGAAGGGAGTCACCAGGTCTTTCAGAAACACGGGGGCCACCAACGCGGAGGGGCCGGCTGGGACCCAGGCCAAGTCAGAGTGCTGCTCTGTATTTGCTGCATATGAGCTCAGCTAGGTTACAGCAAGGCTGTGAGCCTCAGGTTTCTCACCTATAAAATGAAGCTAATGATCCACACGTGCCTATTAACAGCAGGGTTCCTCACCCTCAACACGAAGGACTTTGCCTAAGTCCCCTGGTTGAGCCCTGCGATTGTAAAATCAAGTGGAGAGCAGTAGCCCAGCTTCTGGAACATCATGTGCTCACTCATGCCTTTATCCTGTCCGCATTTCCCAGAACATCCTGCCCTGGATTCTGGACATGGAGCAGCTGACACGAGACAAGAATCACATAGGCAGCTCTGGGCAGTAGAAAGAGTTGGAGACCTGGGTGAAGCCCTGGTTCTAAGACAGTGTCATCTTGGGCAAGTCACTGTGACTCTGCCTATACCTGTCAGACAGGAACAATAAAAATAGCCCTGGCTCTGCCCGCTGTGGTGTGGCTGCTCTCTACACGGGAGAGAGCTGTGGAAAAGAATTGTCAGGAAAGTGGTTCCTCGGGCGGCCAGTGCCTGAGCGTCTCCAGATGCTGAGAGCCACCCGACTACGAGGCCTGGGGCTTTTCCCAGCCAGGGTCACGCCTGTCCCAGAAGGAGGCCCAGGGAGCCCCAGCCACCCCTGCGCTTTAGCTGCAGGCTGATGGGCAGCCCTTTCTCTACACGCCTCCCCAGAGCAGAGGTTTTGCAGCTGGTTGGCTTTCCCCTCAATGCGTGTAAGAAATGTGGGGGCTGTCCAGAAAGTATCCAGCCACATAATATGGAAAACGGAGGCATTTGTGGCTGGATCTTTTCCAAACAGCCCTCATATGTTACATCATGGCACAGAACATGCTTGCACACACACACCCCCCCTCGCCACTCCAAGAAAATTTATGAAGCAAAACTTAGCCTGCTTATATGTACTGTCTGATATTTCTATCCCATCCCATTCCATTCTTTCCTTTAAAAAAAACCAACTATTTGCTATTTAGTCAGTGATTTCAGGATGCAGTGATGAGTTATGATCTGCAATGGTTTTTAAGAAGTGTTCTAGACTAGTAACTCCAGGCTTTCCTGCTTAGGCCCAACTGCTGCTGCCCGGTCCATAGTGATGGCGGGTTTCCATCTGCGTGGGGGAATAAAGACCCAAGGCCGGGACCCAGTGACCGGCAGGATCTGACCTGATTCACCTGGGGCACGGAAGGGGACACCTGGGGTGTGGGTCCATAGGCCAGGCCTTGCCTGTCCGCTTCAGTACTGTGTCCCTGGTCCCCACACAGTGCCTGGACCTACCACAGGGCCATTCGTTTGTTAAACAAACACATGAATGAACGAACAAAGAAACCCCCATTGACTGAGCTATACGCAGGGGAACCCCCAAAACTCCGGAATTTATTTATTAAAAATTATATATTTATTCGTATGTGTTTAAATTTCAGTCAGCTATTGCAGAACACCTATTGCAACACGTTTTCCACGGCTCAAACCAGTTTCTGAACTCATCGACTCTGATGCCTTTTAGAGCTTCTGCTGTTTTTTGTGTCACCTCTTCCACATCAGCAGGACATTTTATTTGGGGACTTTTTCTATCCAGGGAAACAAAAAGCAGTTGCTTGAGGCCAGATTGTGTGAATAGAAAGGGTGGGACATGGGGATGATGCAGTTTTTGGACAAAAACTGCTGAGGGCAGACGCATCGTTGTGGTGGAAGAACCTGTCATCTGATTGCTACGACTGGAACATTCCTTCTGCACGCAGCCTGTCACAACAAGGCCAGCAGGTGCACGGATGCGGACGGGCTCCTAGAACACTCACCTCGTGGGGGGAAGCCTGCACTAGAGGGTCCCAACCTCCACAAGATAATTGGAGGTTTTTTTGGGTCTCCCCTCGTACTCCAATACAATTGAATTACATTTATTATTATGTAATGATTCTTGCAACAACCTGCAAAGTAGAAATTGCTCTTGTTCTTTACAAAGGAGAAACCTGGAGTCTATCAAGTTTAATACCTGGTAATGTGGGCCTTGAACCTGGAGCTGCTGGGCCGGGAGAAGCTCCCCACACCCTGCATTTTACAGGGACACCTTCAAGAGCTTCTGCATGCCTGCTGCGTGTTGAGAACCGCTGCTCAGCACCATCTCCCCTGGCCACCCTGCAGCCCCCACCTTCAGATCTCCTTGGAGCTCATCTTAAGACCCACAGCCATGGGATGTCCCTCTATTTGCTGAACCCCATTATAGTTGGGAGTCCCCACAAGGGCTGCAAAGGCCCTGAAAGTCTGCCCTGCCTTTTACTGACAGGTACATGACTCACTAGTTAAGAGCTGTGGAATCAGATGGACAAGTCACTCAATTTGTCTGAGACTTGACCTTGTTTGTGGAACCTGGGGCTGATGGGAAGGCAAACAGAGCAACCTGGTACTTGCAGAAGCTCCATGAATTACAAAATGGGTATTGTAGGGATGATTGTAACCTATGGCCTAGACTCAACCTTGGAGAACCTTGTTCAGAAAGGAGGCCCCTTTATAGGCTCTCAGAGGAAGAGGCTGTTGGGTTTGTTGGGAGTGGAGTGACCCTCAGCCATCATTCCCTCTCCGGCCCTGGGGAGGAACACCCCTTGAGAGCAGGCTTGAGGTGTCCCAGCCTTGGGCAGAGAAAGGAGGTTCCAGACAGGGCTCCTAGAACCACAGGAGGGCAGGGATGCTGCAGGGTTCTCCTCATCATTTGTGGACCCAGCTTCCCCATCTGTAAACTGGCGCCATGGGGCTGGGTGGCAAAGGCAGAGAAGAGGAGCTGGGAGACACATCATTGAGCATTGGCACTCTGCCAGGCAGTTCGAGATGCCCATCCCATTGACTTTGCTCCTACTGTCTGCCACGCACTTCATACCACACTCTCGTTTCAGGGGTCATGATCTCTGGGCAAGTTAGTTGGGGTTTGTGCGAAAGAAATCAGAGGCAGAAAAATTGAGGATCAGAGAGGTTGAGAAACCTGCTCAAGGACACACAGCCAGGAAGCAGCAGAGTTGGGATTCAGACTCAGGTCTCTGTGCTCCATGCCTTTGCCTTCCCTGAGAAGCCAAGGCAGAGAAGGGCATCAGGTTTGGGGATCACCCTCTGCAATAGTGCTCCTGCAGGATCAAGAGGTGCATCAGCCTTTCTCTTAGCACCTTCTCTTCCATCTCCCACAGCCCACCTCTCCCCACTAGGGTACATTTGCTTTACTAAAGCCGGAGACGGCATCTTTTGGACCTGGCTGTCCTGTGGGGAGCATCTGGGAGGGTGCCATCTTCCCTGTCGCTGGATGGCCAGGAAGGTGAGAGGATCTGGCATGGGACAGAGCCACTGGGAATTTCTACATGTCCCCCACACATCAGAGACGGGCTGTCCCTGGCCTTCCCCTCACTTCCCGCTGGACCATGGGAAGTACACGGGAGATGGCTCGTTGGTAGACAACAACTGTCCTTTCTCCAGCCAGTGTGGCAGCGGTGAGCCTGGCTCTGCCAGGGAAGCAAAGAGAGAGAACTTCCCTGCCGTGGGGGGCCCCGACGTGGTCCTGACAAACGTCTGCCTTCTTCAAGGAATGCCTCATGCAGTGCATTACAGAGGCAAGAAAAAGAGTTCAGGCGTGACCACCCAGTTCTAACAAAACTGAGAATGCTCTTCCAACAGGCAAGGTTATTTAAACAATGGCCCAGGTTGATGTGGGGCATCTCCTACTGTGTCCCCCTTTCCTTCCCTAAGGCAGGGTCCTCACTTCTCAAAGGCCCCGGGGGGCGCGTTGGACAGCGTGCTGGGCCACACCAGGAGGGCAGGCTGGGAGGAGCACCGGCGAATGCTGAAGCTGCCATCCTGGGACCAAATGTGGATGGCAGGGACCTGGGCCCCGTGAGACTGGAGGCTACACCCCTTCCTGGGAGGTTTTACTGATAGGTCAAAAGCTCTTGGGCCACTTGGGACTCCGGGTTGTCAACCACTGTGCTGTGGGCTGTGTTTGCAGGCTCTCGGCCTGGCTCTGGGCAGGCTGGCCGTGTGTGGGTGCAGAGACGAGTCAGAAATGCGGCCCTCTCATGCTGGGGTCGGAGCCTGGCTGCCCTACAGCAGCGACATGGCAATGGGTCTGCGTCGCCTAGGCAGGCACCAGAAGCAACCTGGGGAGATCATGCATGCTCAGTGACAACTTAGACTCCCGTCCCTCCTTGCCTTCAAGATTTAAGTTTAAAGTTAGGTAAATTTAAATTAGGTAAAATCTATTCTTCGGCCGGGAGGAGGGGCGCAGCAGGGTGTCCTGGCTGACCTGAGCGCACGGCAGGGGCGCAGACACGGCCACACTGCTGTGCGGGAGGAACACCACTACCTCTCTGGGGCTGCACTCCCACCCCAAGCACTGAAGATGCCCAGGTTCACGATTCTCTTTGGCACATTGAGGGGTGACACTGGTGTGTGTATGTCCACAGGCAGCTGTGAAGACGGGTCAGCCCCCCGTGCGCCAGCTGCTCTCCCCCTGAGCAATGAGCACGATTTGCTGAGCCCAGGAGCACTGGAATTTCTCTTCAGTGATCTCTAGGGGGAAAAGCCCCAAGTTGGGGTGAAGCAGAAGATAGAACAGTGGACAGACAGGATGACTGGGGAGGGCAGGCCGTTGTATTTCTGTTGTGCGCCTGACTCAGGCAGTGCTGGAAGGGTCCTTGGACACGGAATTCCCACTGGCTGGCAGCGGACACTGTTTGTGTCCCCATTTTACAGAGGGGCAGTTGAGGCCCAGTGGCCTGCTGAGGAGGGCAGAGCTGGCCCCACGCAGGACTGACGTGTCCTGAAGCCTGTGCTGAGCACCCTCCGCAGACCCCAGGAGCAGGGGGGACTGAAGCTCTGAGGGGACCGGCCCGCCCAGTCATGTGCGGGCTCTGAGGGGACCGGCCCGCCTGGGCACGTGTGGCTTTTCTAAGGAAGGTTTCGATTCCTGGTGCGTGGACCGGCCTCCTTTGTAGAGACTCTTTTGGATGCTGGTGTGAGCTATAGGTCTAGGGAGCAGTTAGAAAAGATGTGGGCCCCAAGTATACATCTCAGCCCCTGAGTAGCTGTGGATACTGGGACCAATGACTCCACATCACTAAGCTGCAGTGCCTGCTCTGTGAAGGGGATCCTAAGACCTATCGTGCCGCATGACCTTGAGCATGGAAGCAGGCAATCTACATCAGCACTTTGCATATGGGAATGATACAGACAGCAATTGACCTAATGAAAATGGTGGGCACATTGAGGGTGAGAAATGGCTCTGAGTTCTGACCCCTTGACCTCTGTGGCTTTCAGGCCTAACCTGCAACAGAAAGGGGCAGCCAAGGTCAGGGGAGGGGACAAGCTGGTGCAGCATGTGGCTAGGCTGTCCTAGGACAGGGCAAGCCAAGGGGCAGCTCCACAGTGACCTGGCTGCTGCAGGCAGGGCTCAGAGGCGTGAAGTCTGAAACCAACCTCCAGACTTGGCAGGGAGTGGGGAAAGCACTGGCCACTCAAGTAAATCTCAGAGCTTCCTCTCCTTCTGGTCTTCCCTCAGCTGCAGGCGAAGGCTTTAAGATGGGAGATGGCTGGGACAAAATCTCTCCCTTAGCTCAGCCTTGCAGACTCTCAGAGGCTCAGGTTCACTTTGGAAGGGGCTCCTCAGGGACAGAAGGGACCAAGTAAGGCCAGGGAATAGTCTGTGGGCTGCTGCGGGCTGTAGAAGGCCCTGAGCTCCCCCTGAGGCCCTATGCCAGCATTTCCTGGGGGTTTGGAAGCTTTTCTGGGTCTGGCTGCCTGGGTTATGCTCATGTCCTCTCTGGGCAGAGCCTTGAGGGATGGCCAGGCAGAGAATGGAGGTCCTGAAGAAGAACTCCCCACTTCCACATGCTTTGCTTCCCTTTGCCCTTCCTACCAAGAAAGGAAGGTCTGTCTTAAGTGCTGGGAAGAAAGCTGTCACTGTGGATTGGCTCTTTGGATGCTCTTGCTGTCAGATTCCCAAACACTTCAACTCCACCCTCAAGCTCCGTGAGGCTGACTGACGCAGGCTCTGGGGGAAGCCTACTCACACCAAGCCGTCTTTGCTCGTCCACCTGGGATCCGCGGTCAGCTGAGACGTGCTCTGCCTCCATCTTGACTTAGGAGGCCATGTATTAGACATGGAGCCTCCTTCCGGGAATTTTCCAGAATGATCCGATGACTTCTGGTAAGGGTGACACATCTTAGCAGTGTTCCATGTGCTCCATTTTTGTGTCTTGATCCATGTACCTTGATCTTGCCCCTTCCACCCGCACCAGCTTGAGTCATTCAACCCCTTGAGTCATGCAATCAATGAAACATAAGATTGAGTTGTGCGGCCACGGACTGGCTGGATTTGGTGAACTGTGGTTTATTTAAGTCCTCAAAAGGCAGTAAAACCAAGACCCTCTGTAGCCTGTTGGGAAGTGTCAGCACTGTGTCTGTCCCTGAGAGCGGCCTTCTCGTAAAGCCCTTTGTGTCTCTGTCGTGAGCCTGGGCAGATGGAATGCAATCCCAGGAGACAACGAGGACGTCGGCCCAGGCCCTGCTACACGGGCCGGTAGGTTTCCAGGCTGAGATTTCTGGTATAGGTGTGATGATCAGGGCTATTTCCAGCCACAGGACTTCCCACTCTTGAAAGGGTCTCCAGGGTGTCGGGAACAAAGAAGTGGGAAAAGACGAGACACTTGCTCATGAAAAGACATTGGGGTGAGCACGTATTTCTTCTGAGGACTTGTGGCCCTCTCTGCCTTTCCTGTCTCCTCCACACACGTGTCTCCCCAGTTTCCCGGGGATCCACGCCCCTCTGTTACCAGGACCCAGCATTCCAGCAGTCCCCTTTCCTCCCAGCAGGCACAGTTGCTCCCATCTCAGAGGGCTTTTGGTCACCAGAGAGCACGCACAATTGTTCTCCCAAAGACCCAGGGGCAGACGCGTGTTGGACTCAGGTCACCCGGAGATGTCTATTTATAAACCATCCTGATAAGCACAACGTGCCCTGCTCAGCTCAGGCCACACTCCACAGCAAAGCTAACCCTCCCAGGCAAACTGAACACTTCCTGTACCAGCCAGACTAGCAAAACCTGCCCAGGGAAGAGGCAGGGGGCTCCGGAGCCAGCCACTCACTGGTCCTGAAGGGTGCAGCTCACAGTCTGTTTTAACTGCTAGAACTTTCACTGAGGGATGTGTGCGTGTGTGCACAAAACTGACTCATCTCAGGGAGTGTTGCTGTACAGCAGGGGCCAATACACTTATTCTATAAAGGGTCGAATAGTAAATGTTTTTGTTTTTGCCAGCCATATGGTCTGGGCTGTTGTAACCGTAGACAATATGTAAATAAATGAGTGTGGCTATGTGCCAATAAAACTTTATTTACAAACCTAGGCACTCAGCCCACAGCCATGGTTTACCAACCACTGTCGTAATGGGAACTCAAATGATGGAAAATGGGACCTTATTTAACACAAACGTTTGTTTAATCTACTCTCCAGGATTCCTATGCTTAAGGTTTTTAACAAATATTACTTTAGATAGAGTTTAGTATCATTGGGTCAGATGTGTTGAAAGAAATGTCCCATAATTTAATTTAAAAAATAACCTTTATTTTCTAGAGCAGTTTTAGGTTCACTGCAAAACTGATCAATTGAGTGAAAGACACAGAAATTTCCCATTTACTCCCTACTGCCCACATGCGTAGCCTCCTCCATTGTTAGCATCCATGGGGGTGTTTTAAAGTTCAAAATAGTCATTTGTCTAGCTTTCCACAAATATACAATCATTGCTCTTCTCAATGATCAATTCTTCTCCATGAGAAAAAATAAAAATATGATTTTAGGTTTGGCTAGGGCTGCCCTGTGGAAGTCTGGCTGGGGACCCCACAGGTATGGAGAAACGCTTAGTCTGATGGAGGGTTCCCTGCTGAGGGGCCCATACTCTCAGAGTCTAGGGGCCAGAATGTCCCAATGACCAATTGTCCTCTTTGTTACAGCTGGTAGGATCCTGCCTGGCCCAGCGTGGGGGACACAAGATAGCCAGTCTCCTGCCATAGAACTTGTGACTGTGGGGTCGCCCACATTTGGCAACAACACCCAGGGCACATCCAGAGGCTTGTGACCACTCAGCCTTGTGGGAGCAGAGTGCCCTGACATGCACATACGGACAAAGTCAAACATGTCTATACCATGTATTCTGGACGGTGTACAGCTCATGGTCCACACAGCGTTCCCCAACCACAGCACCCCAGAGCACTGAGAAACAGCCCCTAACATGCCTCTCGCCACTCACACGACCCTGCACAGCACCCTGGCCCAGAACGCCATCCCCAACACAGCACCATGCATGTCACCCTGCCCCAGAACTCCAGCTCCACTGGCCCAGAGCGAACGTCCCTGTCACCAGAGTTTGTGCCTGCCTGTCTAGGCTAAGGCACCGAAGTGTCTGCACCATACCTTGGCGCTCCGAGGGTCCCGCTGCTTGGTCTTCAGGCCTCCACGGGAATGGGAGACAAGCCTGGCTCTTCCAGCAGCCCAGCTCTGCCCAGAACTCAAAACTCCTTCCCTTGTTAGCCGGGCTGCCCAACAACCAAGGGGAATGGATTCAAGACCCAGACGGTTTCTTTTTCACACACCTGCCCACCTGAGGAAAATCAGTGACCAGAATCTGGCTGGACACTGGAAGTTCGAGAAGCGAACCTAAATAGAGACCCAGCGGGGAAACCAAATGGTGTTCTTGGTGGGGAAGGCAAACAGTGCGTACTGCAACACCCGCGTGGTGTCAAGTAACAGTTAGATTAAACAAACAGCCTCAGCAGCTATTTTTACATCCAGAATGGCCTCGGGTAATAGATAACTTGGGGAGTGCGAAATTGCTTGCTGCTTAGCTGGACCCTAACAGTGATTCCAACTTCAATCCAGAACCATTTCTAAAGCTATTCCAGCACCTACATTCAAATAAAAAATATCCCAAGATGCCAAGGAAAAAAATTTGTCTAGGGAAACAGTAAAAACATGACAGTGTGTGCCCCGGGGCCAGCGCCCAGCAGCCTGCTGATGTCCCGGGGTAGAAATAGCCCCTTTCATCATCGGCTTGGAGGACCGCAGGCTGCATTCCTCGAGTAAGGAGCCACGCTCTGTTGTGCTTAGGAGCTAAATAACATGTCCAGCTGCAGGCTGGGAAATGGCCAAACGGGGGTTTCGGGGTGAAAGCTGCAGAAGGATATAAAATAATCAGGGACGAGGCAAGATAAGAGTCCACTTGGTGAGCCTGGCTATGGCAGGCCCAGGTGTTTGCAAGGTCCAAGTGCCAGTGGACAGGTCTCATTCTGCCCGGTGAGAGCTTCCCTATCTGTCTGTGGGAGGGGTTGGCCGAATGGTCATTTTCTGTCTTCGCCTGGGGTCACCTGCTTCCCAAATTGCCTGCAGACCCTCAGATACCTGCCAACCCCTCTCCCTTGCTCACGTAGTGCCAGCTCCTGGGTGACCTCCTCACCCTTCCCGAGTTGGCCCTGTGAGAGTCCGTTCGTGGCCAGGATTTAAAGCCAGACTGTTTTTCTTTCTTTCCAAGAGTCCTTTCTCACACTTCCTTGTCCACAGCCTGGGAAAGATGAGGTGCACAATCCCCATAGGTGTCCTGTGTGGTGCTCAAAACCCTGGGACACCTGCATTGCACAGTATCTCTGCATCTATTTGCACAGTGTCCCTCCTGCCCCATAGGCTCCTCATGGCCAGCCAGCCACCTCTGTCTCATCCCCGACTCTGGGCCTGGCACCACATCCAGCCTTGAATGTGCTCACAGGCACCTAGGTCTACGAACTACAGTTAGAACCACGTCAGAAAGAAGACGTCCTCGCTGCCCCATATTTAAAGAGGTCAGACCTCAACCAGCAGGAGTATCTAGCCCCTCCTCCTCCTGGGAGCCGTGATACTTGCCTTTTGCCCTGAGAACTTAGGAGCTGGCTGTTTGGACACTTGCTCACTGATGAGCACTCAGAGATATGCTGACCAGATGTGCTGTTTAAATGAAACAGAAAACAATGGTCCTGTTCAGTTTCAAATGGTATGTATGCGCAGCCTACTGACACCTTGAATTTAACCCAGTGAGACTAAGCCAACCATACGTATTATTTGAGATGAGACAATACCATTGTTTTCTGCCCCATGTAAAATGGGACATCTGGTCAGCCTCCTCAGAGATGGTTCAAGGGAGGCGCAAAGTGAACCCTTTGATTTTACCCACCCTACCCACCTCCCGTGCTTGTCAAAACTAACGCTAGCCAACCTGGCAGATGAAAAGAATCAATTTGAAATATGAATCAGCATTAACTAACAAACAAACAAACAAACAAACAAGCAAACAAAACAGGATTTGGAGCCTTAGCTCCTTGTATTTTTTATCTATTTAACATCAACCAAATCATTTAACCTCTCTGTGCCTCAGTTTACTCATCTCTAAGATGAATGATTGCCTATGATCTGTGGAGTTGAAGATCAAACGGGTTCATATACACAAATATGCTTGTATGTTACAAAGCTTCTCAGTCAGTCATTATTTTCTTCATGAGGTTTGCCACATCTTGAACCATCTGTGCCATTGCTTACTTACTATTTTTTCTTAAAGATAACATTTAAAAATAAAGTTTTATGAAAAACAACAGTATCTGAGAAATCACGGATTTGATGTTCTAGTTAATTTTTTTCCCTATTACTACACATGAAAACAAATTTATAGCCAGTTTCTATGTTACCTGCCTTTGACCCAATTCTTTTATTCCAGATTTTAGGAAATGTTGCATCACTCAATCTCATTTTTATGGGGAAGTCTGCTTTGGGGTGTGAGTAATACGAGCTGAAAGGATTCAGCAGGCCCTTGATTTTCCTGACTTGCTTCCCTCCCGCTCCTCTGTGCATTTCTTCCCCAGCTTACTTCTAATTCTTTGCAGGTGGAGACCATGACCTCCTGTCTGGTTTAGGATCCAAGGAGCGGTGAGCCTTGCCGTGCAGCAGGAGCTGATGGTGTTTGCTTGAAGTGGCTGATGGAGACAAGAAAACCATGTGGATGACCCGAGGAAAATTCAGGGGGCAGGGCAGTAGCCAGCAGCTTTGTCAGACGTCAGCAGGAGGGGTCGGAGAGAACAATAAAACTCAGTAGACAGGCATGAGCCAGTCTTGGGAGCAGGAGCGCTCCGAGCATGGCTGGGGCCCCATCCGGGTAGCCTGACCACAGCTGACTGCTGTAGAATCCAGTTCCTCCCAGAACGTGCTTCCACCTGCCCTGTGCCACGGACCCCACCTCTGGTTTGGTCGTGGTAGGCACACTAGCACCCACCACCCCAGCACCAAGCACAGCATGAGAACTCAGTCCAAGCTCCAGACCAGGAGCTCAGGGTCTTCATGAGCCAGCACTGGCATCTTTCCAGGGGACTGGCCCAGGCAAAGTGACTACTCTCTTCCAGTCCAGGAGCTGTGAGCTGCGTGGAAAGAATGTGAATGAAGACACAATTCTAAATGTGGAATCACAGACGCTATGTGAGCCGGCTCGCTAATCGTCCTGAAAAACAAGGCCCACTTGTTCATTCTGCAAGAGCATAAATAAAGCTGTCCTCAGGTGGTGTGCTGTGGTGTCCCATCCTTGCTGTGACTTCACTGGCCCCACCTCTGGAACGTTGTGGGAGCGGCCCACCTGCCTAACAGTGTGGGTGAGAACAGCCCAGGTCTTGCCTGGATGTGTGTGTGATGCTTGCTTACTTAATCGTGCAGCAGACTTACCCCGTTCTTCATCACAGTCATCAGAAATGGTCAAAAGCTGCTTATGAGGGCAATGTGGAATGGGTCCTTCAGGCCATTTCTGGGTCTGGGTGTCTGGTGCTCATATCCCTGCAGGTAGCATGAGGCACCTCCCCAACTTTGCCGCCTGTGACGTGGTTATTTGGACTGCTTATCAGGAGGCCTCGGGGGACTTTTCTGCACTAGCCCTCGGCCTTCTTTGGGAGTCTTTTCTGTAAACTTCTTCAGGAGGTTGGTGCATGTCCTGGGCATCCTTCTCCTCCTCACCATCTAATAATAACCCTCACTAATGCACGTGAAACCTTCTCTCTGCGCCCTGCACTGCTCTGCGTCTTTACATAAATTGACCTATCCACTGTACACTAGCTCAGGCTGGCACCCCTGTGTTCTGTCCCCAGGAATCACTCCCTGTCAGTGAGCAAGGAAAAGTTGAGATGGGGGAACCGGCGTTTCCTGAGCATCTGTTATGTGTGGGGCACCGTCTGTGCTTTCCAAATCCACGCAATGTCCCGGTGTGATGGCTGCTCATGCCCCTCTTTACAGAGGAGGAAATTGAGGCCTGTAGAGGTCCTTGATGTCAAAACTAGCGGTGACACCGAGGATGCAGGTGAGGGTTTGGTCTGCCTGCCTGTCCAGCTTGTACGTCTGTGACGCACCCGCCAGCTAACAGCTTTCCCAGCGCGAGTCCAGGGAGCACGGCCTCCTTTCACCCACCTGTTCTCGTTGCCTCTCTCTGGCGAGAAAGCAGAGTCAGGCCAGGGCACCTCCTTAGCTACTGATTTGTTATGGGAACCGAGGGGATTCTGTACCTCAGTCTTGGAACAGTAAAAGTATGTCCTCAGGACTGATGGCAGGATGGCACGTCACCGCAGGGGGGTGCTTCTGGAGCACAGGCTCCGTTCGGCCGCTCACCTGCTGAGGGGCCTGAGCAATCAGAGCCGTCGTTCAGATGGATTTCCTTACTGGGAAATCCGGGTGGGTCCTTTCGTTGCACGATAGTGTGCGTTCGGTGCCTGGCTCAGCAGGGCTGGGTTTATGGAGGTGAGAGGCGAAAGCTCCGTTTGCAGCTCATTGCAGAAGACAGCTCACCAGCCTAGGTCCCTGAGGCCCTTTCCTAGGCTGCTGCTCTCCAGTCTGCCCACCCTGGTGCCGGGGGGCTCTCCTAAAAGCCTTCCTTCAGGATTCTTTGCTTAGAACTTTACAATGAAAGATTATTTTTATTTATTTATTGTTTGATTCTGTTTATTTAAAGTTAAAACATTGCCACAATAAGCACCCAACATAGTAATTACTTTTTTATTTATATATATTTGACATTAATAGAAAATAATATTGAATATCAATTACGTTTGACATTCAATATTATTCTATAGTAGTTTCAGGTGTATAGCATAATGGTTAGACATTTATATAATTTTTGCATTGATCCCCCCAAAAAGTCTGGTACTCACCTGGCACTATACATAGTTGTTGCAACAATATTGACTAGTATCCCTATGCTGTGCTTTACATCCCTGTGATCTTTTTGTAACTACCGATTAGCATTTCTTAATCCCTTCACATGTTTTTATCCAGCTCCCGAACCTCCCTCCCCTCTGGCAACAGTCAGTTTGTTCTTTGTATCTATGAGTCTGTTTCTGTTTAGTTTATCAGTTTTATTGTTCCTTAGATTCCACATATAAGTGACATCACATGGTATTTGTCTTTCTCAGTCTGGCTTGTTTCACTTAGCATAATACTCCAGGTCCATTCATGTTGTTGCAAATGGTAAGATTGCATTCTTCTTTATGGTTGAGTAATATTCCATTGTATACACGTACCACATCTTCTTTATCCAATCTTCTACTGATGAGCACCTGGCTTGCTTCCATATCTTGGATATTGAAAATAGTACTGCAGTGAACATAGAGTGTATGTATCTTTTTGAATTAGTGTTTGAATTTCTTTAGATAAATGCCCACAGGTGGAATTGCTATATCATAAGGTAGTTCTATTATTAATTTTTAAAGAAACCTCCAAATCGTTTTTCATAGTGGCTGCTCCAGTTTATAATCTCACTAACAGTGTATGAGGATTCCTTTATACTCCACATTCTGGCCAACACTTGCTGTTTGTAGATTTATTGATGATAGCCATCCTGACAGGTGTAAGGTGATATCTCATTGTGGTTTTAATTTGCATTTCCCTGATGATTAGTGACATTGAGCATTTTTTCATATGTCTATTGGCCATGCATATGGGGTCTGACAATTAATTTCATCAACTCATCCTAGAAAAAGTGCTACACACCTGTGCTGAATATCACTATGGTCATCTTTCAAGTACTCCCCTTGGGAAGCTATGCACTCATGCCAGTGCCTTGTCCAACTTCAAAGCACTTTTGGAACTTGTTTTCTGGAATGGCCATCATAGCCATTGTCGTATTACCCTTGATGTCCTGACTGTCATTAAAATGTCTTTCTTTTAAATTTTCTTTATCTTTGGGTAAAGAAAGAAGTCATTAAGGGCCAGATTAGGTGATTAGGGAGGGTGTTCCAATACAGTTATTTGTTTACTGGTTAAAAACTTCCTCACAGACAGTGCTGTGTGAGCTGGTGCATTGTGGTGATGTAAGAACCAGGAGTTGTTGGCAGAAAGTTCAGGTTGTTTTTATCTTTTTCATGCAGCCTTTTCAGCACTTCCAAATAGTAAATTTAGTTGACTGTCCAGTTGGTACAAATTCATAATGAACAATCCCTCTGATATCAAAACAGTTAGCAATATTTTTTTGACTCTTGGTTTGGACTGATGGAACATTTTTTGGTTGTGGAGAACTGGCTGACATCCATTGTGCACTTTGACACTTTGTTTCAGGGATGTATTAGTACACCCATGTTTCATCACCAGTAATAACACAGCCCAAAACATTGTCTTGGCTCTCCAAAGGTCTTGGCACACTTTGACTCTCCTTTGCTTTTGTTCATCAGTGAGCTCCTTTGGGACCATTTTTTGCACACACCTTTCTCATGTCAAGATTTTCTGTTAAAATTTTCCTGTTTCTCTTTCTATTGATGCTTACTTGGCTATGCTTCTCACAATTAGTCAATGATTTTGACGCACAATTTGACGGTTTTTGCGGTTTTCATCACTTCTGCTTGTTACTGGCTGTCCTGACCTCTCTTCAACAGTGACACTTTCTCTCTCCTCAGAAAAAAACATTTAATCCATTTGTACACTGCCATTTTCTTCATGGAATTATCCCCATAAACTTGGACTAACATGTCCCTGATTTCACTTCTACTCTTACCAAATTTAGCAAGAAATTTAATGTTTGTTCATTGCTCTAATTCAAGCTCCCATATTCTCTCAATGGCACACACACACACACACACACACACACACACACACACAAACAACAATAATGAAATGCCACTCAGCAAGACACCATCACACATTGACACAAACACAGCTGTGAGACATAGATATACTAAGGTTATGACACCTTACTAAGTTGTTTGTACAGTGCTGCCAGCGTAAGTGCATGGTGGCAAGTTTGCAAACTTATTTGTCAGTCTTCATACGCCCTCTTTGGAGAAATGTCTATTCAGGTCATCTGCTCATTTTTAATTGGATTTTTTTGGGGGGATGTCAAATTGTATGAGTTTTCTCTTTTGATAAATTTTGGATATTAACCCCTTATCATTATGTATTATTGGCAAATATCCTCTCCCATTCAGTAGACTATCTTTTCTTTTTGTTGGTTGTTTCCTTTCCGGGCAAAAAGTTTTTAGTTTGATGTAGTCCAATTTGTTTATTTTGTTTGTTTGTTTCTCTTGCTAAGGAGATAGATCAGAAAAGAAAATATCACTAAAAGTAATTTCGAAGAGTTTATTGCCTGTATTTTCTTCTAGGAGTTTTATGTTTTTGTGTCTTACATTTAAGTTTTAATCCAATTTGAGTTTATTCTTGTATATAAAGAAGGTCATCCAGTTGCATTTTTTATGCATGTATCTGTCCAGTTTTCCCAACACCATTTATTGAATATTTACCCTACTTGCTTACTTTGTCATAGATTAATTGACCATATAGGCATGGGTTTTTTTCTGGGCTCTCTTTTCTGTTCATTAATCTATGTGTCTGCTTTTATTCCAGCACCACACTGTTTTGATTACTATAGCCTTGTAGTATAGTTTTACATCAAGAAGCATGATACCTTAAATTTTGTTCTTCTTTCTCAAGATTGTGGTGGACATTCAGAGTCTTTTCTGGTTCTATTCAAATTTTAAGATCATTTTTTCTAGTTCTGTGAACAATGCCATTAGTATTTTTGATAGGGATTGCATTGAATCTAAAGATTGCTTTGGACAGTATGGACGTTTTAATGATGTAAATTCTTCCTATGCATGAGGACGGTATATGCTTCCATTTATTTATATCTTCTTTACTTTCTTTCTTCAGCGTGTTATGTTTTTCTGAGTAGCAGTCTTTTAACTCCTTGGTTAAATTTATTCCTAAGTATTTAATTATTTTGATGCAATTGTAAATGGAATTGTTTCCTTAATTTTTCTTTCTGACAGTTTATTATTGGTGTATAAAAATGCAACTGATTTGTGAATATTAATTTTATATCTTGCTACTTTACTAAATTCATTTACTAATTCTTGTGGTTTTTTGGTGGAATCTTTTGGGTTTTCTAAATATAATATCATGGCACCTGGAAATAATGACAGCTACACCTCTTGCTTTCCCATTCGGATACTTTTTATTTCTTTTTCTTGTCTGATTGTTATGACTAGGATTTCTAATACTATGTTGAATCCAAGTGGTGAAAGTGGGGACCACTGTCTTTTCTTAATATTTTAAAAAATATTTTTTATTTGTTAAATTTATTTGGGTGACACTGGTTAGTAAAAATTGCATAGGTTCCAGGTATACAATTGTACAGTACATCATCTATGTGTTGTGTTATGTGTTCATCACCCAGAGTCAGTTCTTTTGTTCTTAATCTTAAAGAGAACATTTTAAACTATTTCTTTTTGAGTATGATGTTAGCTGTGAATTTGTCATATATGGCTTTTATTATGTTGAAGTATATTCCCTTTATTCCCACTTTGCTGAAAGTTTTTAATCATAAATGGATGCCGGATTTTTTCAAATACTTTTTTTGCATCTATTGATATAATGTTATAAGTTTTACCTTTTATTTTATTTATGTAGTGTATCCTGTTAATTGACTGGTGGATATTGAACCAACCTTGCATCGCAGGAATAAATCCCACTTGACCATGGTGCATGATCTTTTTGTATTGCTAAATTCAGTTTGCTAATATTTAGTTGAGGATTTTTGCATCCATGTTTATCAGGGATATTATTCTATAATTTCCCTTTTTTGCAATGTCTTTGTCTGATTTTGGAATAAGGGTAATGTTGGCCTTGTAAAATGAGCTTGGAAGCTTTCCCCCACCTCTTCAATTTTTTGAAATAGTTTGAGAAGAATATGTGTTAATTCTTCTTTGAATGTTTGGTAAAATTCACCAATGAAGCCATCCAGTGAAGAACTTTGTTGGGGGTTTTTTCCTTATTGATTTGATTTTGTTGGTAGTAATGGGTTGCTTCTGATTTTCTGTTTTTTCTTGATTCAATCATGAGAGATTGTACATTTCTATGAATTTATCCATTACTTCCAGATTTTCCAATTTGTTGACATATAATTGTTCATATTTTCTCATAATACTTTGTATTTCTGTCACATCAGTTGTCACTCTGCTTTTTCACTTCTGATTTTATTTATTTGGGCCCTCTCTCTTTTTTTCTTGATGAGTCTGGTTAAAACTTGATCAATTTTGTTTGTCTTTTTAAGAAACCAGCTGTCAGTTTCATTGATCTTTTGTATTATTTAGTTAGACTTTATTTTATTTATTTCTTCGCTGGTCTTTATTGTTTCCTTTCTTGTATGCACTTTAGGCTTTGTTTGCTATTCGGTTTTGTTTCCTTAAGTGTAAGGCTAAATTGTTTATTTGAGATTTTTCTTGTTTCTTGAGGTAGCCCTGTATTGCTATGAATTTCCCTCCTAGGACTACTTTTGCTCTGTTCTATAAATTTGAGTTGTCACATTTTTATTTTCATTTGTATATCTCAAGGTATCTTTTTATTTCTTCCTTGATCTCATTGTTGACCCATTCATTACTTAGTAGCATATTATTTAGTCTCCTTATGTTTGTGTTTTTTGTTTGTTGTTATTGGTTTGTTTTTTGTTTGCTTATTTGTTTTTGTAATTGATTTCTAGGTTCAGATCACTGTGGTCAAAGAAGACACTTGATATGATTTCAATTTTCTTAAATTTATTGAGTCTTGTTTTGTGGCCTACCATGTGGTCTATCTTGGAAATGTTCCATATGCATTTGAAGAGAATGTATATTCTGCTGTTTTGGGATAAAATACTCTAAAAATATTGATTAAATCTATTTGGTTTAGTGTATCGTTTAAGGTCACGGTTTCCATGTTGATTTTCTGTCCAGTAGATTTGTTAATTGGTGTCAATGGGGTGTTAAAATTCTCTACTATGATCGTATTACTGTCAATCTCTCTATTTATGTTAGTCAATATTTGCTTTATATATTTAGGTGATCCTATGTTGTTTACAAAAGTTAAATCCTCTTGTTTTGTTGATCCCTTTATCATTATGTAATGTCCCTTGGTGTCTCTTATAGGCTCTGTTATAAAGTCTATTTTGTCTGCTTGTTTGTTTGTTTGTTTTAATTCTCATTAAATATCTTTTTTCCATTTCCTTACTTTCAGTCTGTGTGTGTCTTGATCTGAATGGGCCTCTTGTGGACAGCATATATATGGGTCTTGCTTTCTTATCTACTCAGCTATCTTATGTCTTTTGATTGGAGCATTTAATCCATTTACATTTAAAGTAATTGTTAATAAATACATAGCTTTTGCCATTTTATTGTTCATCTTGAAGAAGTAAATCCCTTTAACATTTCTTGTAATACTGTGTTGGTTGCGATAAACTCCTTTAGCTTTTTCTTGTCTGGGAAGCTCTTTATCTTTTCCTCAATTTTAAATGATAGCCTTGTTGGGTAGAGTAGTATTGGTCACTGATCCTTGCTTTTAATCACTTTGAATATTTCATACCAATTCCTTTTCGCCTGCAAAGTTTCTGTTGAAAAATCAGCTGACAATTTTATGAGAGCTCCCTTATAGGTAAGCCTTTTTCTTGCTGCTTTTAGAATTCTCTTTTTGTCTTTAACCTTTGGCATTTAAATTATAATTAAATTTAATTTAATTATAATTAAATATAATGTCTTGGTGTTGGCCCATTTGGGATCATCTTGTCTGGGACTCTGTGCTTCTTTAATGTTTATGTCTATTTCCTTCACCAGGTTAGGAAAGTTTTTCATCATTATTACTCCAAATAGGTTTTCAATCTCTTGCTCTCTTTCTTCTCCTTCTGGTACTCTTGTAATGTAAATGTTCTTATGCTTGATGTTGTCCCAGCAGTCTTTTAAAGTATCATAATTTTTTAAAATTCTTTTTGCTTTTTGCTGTTCTGATTGGATGTTTTCTGCTACCTTGTCTTCCAAATCACTGATTTGATCCTCTGCTTCATCTAATCTTTTGGTGATTCCATCTAATGCATTTTTCATTTCAGTTGTTATATTCATTATTTTTGATTGGTACTTTTTTTTTTTTGGTTTTTATGTCCTTTTTTATGCTTACTACCTCTTTGTTGAAGTTCTCACTGACTTCATCTATAACTTCCCTAAGTTCATTGATCATTGTTATAACCATTATTTTCAACTCTGTATCTGGTAAATTGCTTGCCATTTTGTTTAGTTCTCTTTCTGTAGTTTTCTCTCCTTGTTTCATTTGGGATGTATTTTTTATTTCCATTTTGGCTCCCTCTCTGTGTTTGTTTTTATGTATTAGGTAGATCTGCTACATTTCAATTTTGGCTGGGTGGCCTTATGTAGTAGTGCCTTTGGGTCTCAATGATACAGTCTCCCTGGTCACTTGTGCCAGGTGCCCCAGGAGTGTGCCTTCTGTGAGTTTTGTGAGCTCTCCTGCTACAGTTGAGTCTCAATTACTTTTTTCACATCTATGGGTTGGATTTTCACTCAGGCTAACTGAATATGGGATTTGGCCACATTCACAACTTATGAGCTGCTGTGAGTGGGGCTTACCCTGTGCAGCAGGATTCACTCCTGTGGGCTCTTGTGCCTGTTGAGATTGTCTTTTTGGTAGGCTCCTTGTGGGGATAATTGGGTGGTGCTTTGCTGTGGTCTGAAGTTGACCTCCAGGTATACTTGTTCTGAAGCCTCTTGGAAGGGACTCTGGTGCAAACCCAGGTAAGCCACTCCCTGTGACTGGTCGGGACTATCTGGTAGAAGCTACAAAGAAATCTGCAGTTGGGTGCTGCCTGTGCTAGATGAGGAGGAATGTGGAAAAAACCATGCTAAAAACTGAGAATGGCTGCCACCAGTATCAGGCCTGGGTAGCTTCCCAAAAAGTCCCAGGACAACTTGAGACCAGTTACTGTTTGCTGGCTCCCATAAAGCTCATTTGTTGATAGTCTTGTATATTACATGAGTAGGGTGAGGCTGGGTCTCAGGTTGTCACCAAAGTGGGATGAATGGTGTTCACCAGGTAAATGTGGATTCTGTATGATGCCAGTGCTGAGCCTGGAGCTACTCAGCAAAAGTCTCAGGATACACTGAGGCTGCTGCCCACCTGGGGACTGTGGACCACTGAGAGTTGTCTGATAAAGAGTGCAGCTTGGGAAAGGCTGGCTGCTCACTGAGAATGTGCCTCCTGTGTTGTACAAGTTAGGTGGGACAGGGTTAGCAAGGGAGTCACTAGGGTGAAGTGGGTGAAGCTCACCAGGCCAAAGCATATTCAGATTTGGCTGTGTGGAGGAGGGTTCAACACAAGAAACATGGTGCCTGCCTGTCAGATTCATTGGAGGAGGACTCTACACAGGGAAAATGGCAACTGACCCTTCAGTCTTCACCTTGAAGCTATACAACTCAGTCTGTCCCCTTATGTCTCTGATGCCTGTAGAGTCACTGTCCCTCCACCAAAGCCAAGGTAGAATGCCTGGGAGTGTGTGTGTGCTTGTGCGTGGGCTCCTTCAGAGGATGTCTGGGTTTAACAGCCCTCCATCCCACCAGGACTGTCAGAATCCTTACTGTTTTCCATAGCCAGATGTTGTAGGAGCTTTTCTTCCTGGCATCAGTACTTCAGACTAGGGATCCCAGTGTGGGGATTGTGTCCTTTGCTCCTCCAGTAGGAACCTTTGTGGTCAAGAAATCACTCATGATTCTCAACTGCCACACAGAGGTTTGGGCCTGGTCCATTCTTCATCTCTGCCCCTCCTACCAGTTTTGCTGTGGTTTCTTCTTTATATCCTTAGTTACAAAACTTATGTTCAACTAGACTTCAGATGGTTCTCCAGGTTGTTTGTTCTATAATTTAGTTTTAATTTTAATGTGGTCACAGGAGGAGGCAAGTATCTATTCTGCCATCTTAGATCCTTCTGCTTCTACAATAAAAGATTTAAATCAAAGAAATAGAATCTGTGCTGTGAAATGAAGGAAATTCAGTTTATTAAAATCCTGCCAAACACTAACAAAATCACTGTGGCCAGCTGGGAGGTTGGCCACCAGCACATCTGGAGTCTACTTAAGTAATCTCTTTATAAGGAGAAATCTGGAAATCCAGAGTCAGAAGGAATTATTTGCTAGAGCATGTGTCAACAAACTTTGTCTGTAGAAGGCTAGTGAATAAATGTTTTCAGCTTTGCAGGCAAGACAGGCTATGTCACAACTTCTCAGCTTGGCCTTGAAAAGTGATCAAAGAGGATCTGTAAACAAATAGGCATGGCTGCATTCCAATAAAACTTGACTTATGGACACATTTGAATTTCATATAATTTTTACATATCACTGAATAGTCTTATTCTGATTTCCCCCAACTATTTAAATATGTAGAAAACTATTCTTACCTCAGGAAGCTCATGGGCCATAACGTGCCCACCCCTAAGCCATTTTGTCCACTGCAGTCACCACCAACCACATGTACATAAAGAGACTTGAAACCTGGCTAGTCTGATTTGAGATGTGGTAAATCTGTAAAATGCACACTGGATTTTGAGGATATTACAAAAAAAACCCCAGCAAACAAAATGTGAAAGATGTTAGTAATAGTCTGTATCAAATATTGTATTGAAACTGCATTGAGATGATAACATTACACTTTGGAAATTTTGGCTTTAATAAAATATATTACTAAGATTGTTTTCACATGCTTCTTTTTACTTCTTAATATGGCTACTGGCAGATTTAAAATGACACATGAATTTCACTGTATTTCCTTTTTTTTAAATATATATTTTTATTGTTAGACATATTGGAGTGACATTGGTTAGCAAGAATTACATAGGTTCTAGGTTCTAGGTGTATAATTTTACAGTGCATTGTCTTTGTTGCATTATATGTTCACCATCCAGTGAGAGTTCTCTTTTCATTGCCATATATTTGGCTCTCCCTCCCTCTTCTCCCACCCGCTTTCTTTTCTCCTACCCCTCCCCTCTTGCACCCAGGTAACCACTAAACTATTGACTATGTCCATGAGGGTTTTTTTTTGTATGTTTGTTTGTTTTTTCTTTGTTGCTTTCAGTTTTATAGTCCACATATGAGTGAAGTTATATGGCTTTTGGTTTTTTTCTGTCTGGCTTATTTCGCTTAGTACGATGATCTCAAGTTCTATCCATTTTATCACAAATGGCAGTATTTTATCTTTTCTTATAGCTGAGTAATATTCCATTGTGTATATGTACCACAGCTTCTTTATCCAGTCATCTGTCACAGGGCACTTTGGTTGTTTCTGTGTCTTGGTCACCTTGAACAGTGATGCAATGAACATTGGGGTATATAAGTCTTTGTGGACTAAGGTTTTCAAGATTTTTGGATAGATCCCCAGAAAGGGGATTGCCAGGTCATATGGTAACTTCATTCCCAATTTTCTAAGGAACCACCACACTATTTTTTACAGGGGTTGCACCAATTTGCATTTTCACCAGCAGTGTGTGCGAGTTTTATTTTCTTCACATCTTCTCCAGCACTTGTTATTCCTTGTCTTGTTGATAATAGCCATTCTAACAGGTGTGAGGTGCTATTCCATTGTAGTTTTGAATTGCATTTCCCAGATAGCTAATGAGGTGGAGTACTTTTTTATATGTCTGCTGGCCATTTGTATTTCTTTGTGCGAGAAGTGTCTGTTTAGGTCCTCTGCCCACTTTTTAATTGGGTTGTTTTTTTTTGTTGTTGTTGTTGAGTCATATTAGTTCTTTATGTATTTTAGATATTAGACCCTTATCACATGTGGTGTTTGCAAGTATTTTCTCCCATTGAATTGGCTGTCTTTTTGCTTTGTTGATGGTTTCTTTTGCTGTGCAGAGGTTTTTAGTTTGATATAGTCCCATTCATTTATTTTTGCTTTTACTTCCCTTGCCTTTGAGGTCAGGTTCATAAAGTCTTCTTTGATCCCTAGGTCTATAAGCTTAGTACCAATGTTTTCTTCTATACAGTTTCAGGTCTTATATGGAGGTCTTTAATCCATTTTGAATTAATTTTAGTATGTGGTGACATTTCACAGCTCAGATTCATTCTTTTGCATGTGGTTTTCTAGGTTTCCCAACACTATTTACTGACAAGGCTTTCTTTCCCTCAATGCATATTTTTTGCTTCTTTATCAAAAATTATTTGCCTATATATTTGTGGATTTATTTCTGGGATTTTTTTATTCTGTTCCATTGGCTTGTGTCTCTGTTTTTCTGCCAATACCCAGTTGTTTTGATTATTGATGATTTGTAGTATAAATTGAAATTGGGGAGCATGATGCCACCAGCCTTATTCATTTATATAGTATTGCTTTGGCAATTTGAGGTCTTTTATGGTTCCATACAAATCTGATAATTTAAAAAATCTATTTTGTGAAAGTATGTTTGTGGGATTTTTATGGGAATTGCATTAAATCTGTAGATTGCTTTGGGTAATATGGTCATTTTTAACAATGTTAAACCTTTCTATCCATGAACACAGAGTATTTTTCTCTTTCTTTGTGTCCTCTTCAATTTCTTTCAAAAGGGTCTTACAGTTTTCCATGTATAAGTCTGTCACTGAAATGTTCTATAATTTTAAAAACCATAAAATTCTCTGGGGCATGGAAGAGAGAAAAAGAGAATCAGAGTAATCTGAGGGCAACGTGGGAGTTTTAGGGAGGGAGAGAGATGCTGGAAGCAGAGAGCACTCTGAGGGAGCCAGAATGAGATTTGAGACTGTCCTTTGGGCCACATGGCAGAAGAGATGGCACTTGGGCCTGCCTGTCCTGTCCTGGAGACTCCAGTCTGTCTGGTAACCTCACTTAGGGTTATTTGATATAAAGTAGCTTCAAGGAGGCCAACATCTCTGCAAATATTGGCTGGTACAAAAAACATTATAAACAAACATTTAATTCAAAGGTTGTTTGACTAAGACTATGCTCAACAATTAAAAAGTTAAAATATGAAAGAAATATCTATAGCAGATTGTTAACTAATTAAGTGAAAATGGAATTTATGTATTGATGTAAAAATGCATATATTCATAGAAAGAAAAAACTGTAAAAATGTAGTTTTAAAAAAAAGTTCTGAAATATATCACTGAGTAAAAAGATACCTAAAACCAATAGATATTCTTTTGTGGGCAGGACATGTATGTGTGTTTTGATTTTTTCTTTTTTTTTTTTAAAGAAGACGATGCATTTTTCATTGAGATAATTTGTGGCAGGATGAAGAAACACTTTTCCTACTCTGACAAGAGATTACAGTTGGACCAACTTGCAGGGAAACCTGAGTCCAGCATTTCAGTTAGATACTTCCCGTTCTGTCACCCTCATGCACTGCTGGGGCCAGTGAAGGTGAGTGGCTAATTTCACCCGTGACGTTAACACCCTGGAGTGAATGTACAAGATGGTGTGGCTAAAAATACCCAGTGCAGGGGAGTGTCTCCAGAAACCCCAGGGCTGTCTACTTTCTCCCAGGGGTTGGGGTCACTTCTCAGTGGTCAGCAGCTGTGATGTGGTAACTGCATCAGGGGCAAAAGCTGCTCCTCGGACCCTTGCACATCCCAGGTCCTTTTATAGGCATTGTCTTTGCTGCAGAGGGCCAGTTACCTCTGACCCCAGGAGGGAGGCTGGGTAGCTAACAGCAGAGAGGGGTTGCCCATGTCTTGTACCTTTTATCCTGCCAGATATAGGAAAACATGATGGCAAGACCCTGTCCCTGAACATCAGCTCCACTCTTATTCTTTTGTCCAACGAGACAGGAGAACACAGAGTAGGACCAGAATGGGCTCAGGCACCTTGCAAGGTTGGGATGGAGCCAGTGCATTCTCAAATGAGTAACTGTGCAGGTCACCTTCTCCCCTTCAGGTTTGCTATCTGACATTCAGGTCCTAACTCCCCAAGACTAGCCCTATTTCCAGAAGCTTCCAGGAGTTTCCAGAGGTCAGAATTCAGGGAGCTGTGAGACGTTCACATGATTTCCTGGGAATTCACTAGTTTTCATTTCATTGGCACAGAGGATGCTTCCTGGTCCACAGAGAGCTCCTCATCACTTAGCAGGCATTGGTTCTAGTGCAGCCCTTTGACAGGAAGGGCTCAGCTTCCTCACAATCCTCCACTTTCTAGCAGAAGGAGCAGGGGACTTATGGAAGTCACATGGCGAGTCCAACAGACCACGGAGCTGGTGCCACACTGACCCCGGGTGCCCCATTAGACCATGCACTTTCTGGTTCTTTCCTGACCTTTGTGGAGGGACCAGCATGTGGCTGTTTGCACATCCCTGGCTCTCAGCTCCTGACCCCGGATTTACTTAGTGCAGCCCATAGCTGAACGTGGCCCAAAAGGCTGGAGGAGGGTTTTGTTCTAAAATAATTTGAATTGCTTAGCAGAATTTAAAAATCAGGAGAGGGAGTTCCCTAGTGGTGTAGTGGCTTAAGGCTTCGGCACTGTCAATGCTGCGTCCTGGGTTCAATTCCCAGCCAGGGAAATACCCACATAAAAAAAAAAGTACAGACAATAAAAATCAGGAGATTTTGTGGTAATAATAGCATTTCTAGCTTTTTAATGGAAGGCAGGATGCCACTGGGTGGCATTTCTGCATGAGGACAGGAGCTGGGGCTGATCCTGCCCTTGCAGATAGGGTATGCACACTCCTGCTGGCCACCAGCTAACTTCATTTACTTAACCTGCCAGGATGGGAGACTTCAGTGTTTGCAATTTGACTGTTTTTAAGAGAGTTGGCTGATCACAACAAAACTAACCTGCCTCAATGTTTCTCCTAAACCTAGCTGAGGGTCTGAACCCTGACCACCCAGCCCCACCACCTTTCTCGCTACTGGACACCTTCAAATATTTCGAGAACTGGGTGCCACATTGAGTTGAATTAAACCTTGGAGAGGACATAAAACAAGAGGGTTCTGCTGGCGTTAATACTAACTAAAGCTTATCTTCAGAAGCATTTACCTGCTGTGAGCAGATACGTCTTCATGAAATATGAAATCCACACAAATTTATTAAAACTGCCTGTGTAGTAGTGGGAACTCAAACTGAGCCTCCCTCCTTTACAGTCTCATTATTATTATGGCATTATTTATTTATATCCTACCCTAAGACAGACATGATGTAATCCAGTAATTAAGATTGTTATGATTGAATATTTATTAAGCACCTACAATAAGCCAGCCAGTGATCCACATAAAATGAGTCTTTACCCTCAAGAGCTCCCATCTTGCTGCCATGGGGAGCACAGTGCCTCTCATGGGGCTCAGGGGGAGTTTAATGGATTTTGTCATCCCTGAGCAAGCCTGAGAAATGATGCCGATTAGAAATTGGACCCAGTTTAGTCTCCCTTTTCAATCTAAATGAAATGAAGATAATCCATTACTGGCTTAAAAGAGAGCTAAGTGTGCAGAGAGGCTGTCCCTCCAAAATCCTCTGATGAGGAGCCAGACCTCCCAGAACCCAGTGGTGGACAGGACCACCAACTTCTCTGGGATCCCTGGGCAAGAGGCATGGACAACCTGATCAGCTTTGTAACTCATCCCTGGACCCAGATTGGGTGGCAGTTTTGTATTTCTCATACAATTAGCACCACTCTGATAGACACAAAGCCAGCACTTGCTAGGTCCCGACAGGGAAGCCATACACAGCCTCAGGCCTCCCGGAAGCCTGCTCCCCAGACAAGGCCCCACAGGGAGCTTTCTTCATCTGCCCCTCTCCAATTGCTCCATGCAGGCTGTGAGAAGTTCCATGGCTTCCCTTCCCTCTGGTTCTCCCTTCCTGTTTTCTTCCTTCTTCACACAGGGCTGCTTCTCCCTGGAGGAACCTGCTGGGCATGAGCTCACTTGCGCCTGCACTCTGGGCCTCCCTGCTTCTTCTGCCCCCGTACCTGGCAACTGTTTGTACAGTGAAAGAGTAAACGAGTGAATGAAAACAGGAAGGGGTCAATGCATGAAACACAATCGTGAATGTGTGCCTGGCATTGATACACGAACTTCAGGGACCAACTTTCTTCACCTACCATTTTTCCCTAGCAGATTATTTCTGTGTTTGGAAAGAGAGTGGAATGTCCCCTGGGTTCTCTGATGCCTTTGGTAGGAGATGTTTTGAAAACTGACACATGCATGCCACACTTCCCTCAGCACCAGCCCTGACTCCTACATTTGGTTCAGATAAAAATCTACTTTGTCATGGAAGGGATCTTTGACGATTCCTTAAAATATCAAGTTTATTTTTTTTAATGTTTTAATTTAAAAAAATTGTGGCGAAATACATTAAACATAAAATTTACCGTTTTAGCCATTATTAAGGGTCCTATTCCATGGCATTAAGTACATTCTTACTGTTGGGCAACCATCACCACTATCCATCTCCAGATCTTTTTCATCTTCCCAAACTGAAACTCTGTCCCCATTAAATTCTGATTCCCCACCCCTTCCCTCGGTGCCTGGCAGCCACCATTCTACTTCCTGCCTTTATGAATTTGACTGGGTACCACATGGCAGTGGAATCCTGTAGCATTTGTCTTTTTATGACTGGCTAATTGCACTTACCATAATGTCCTTAGTCTCATCAATGCTGTAGCATGTGTCAGAATGTCCTTTTTGAGGCCGAATAATATTGCATTTTATGTATTACCACATTTTGTGTACCCATTAATCCATAAATGAACACTTGCGTTGTTTCCACCTCTTGGTTATTGTGAATAATGCTGCTATGGACACGGGTGTGCAAATATCTGTTCAAGATCCTGCTTTCAATTCTTTGAAATAAATACCCAGAAGTGGAATTGCTAGGTCATACAATAGGTCTATTTTTAATTTTTTGAGGCACTGCCATGCTGCTCTCCACAGTGACTACACCAATTTACATTCCTATGAATAGTGCGAAAGGGTTCCAATTTTCCCACATTCTAACCAAAACTGGTTCTTTTCTTTTTTAAAAAAATAGTGCATCCAAATGGGTGTTAGGTGGTATCTCCTGTGGTTTTCATTTACATTTCTTTAATGATTAGTGCTATTGAGCATCTTTTAAAACATATCGATTTTTAAAGAGGCATCCAGACATCACTCAATGAGGTTTCATTTTAAATGAAAATCTTCATATGGGACATGTCATATGGTTTGTAACTGTGTCTTTGCATGGATGTGCAGATGACCAAGGGTGAGACCCAAGGAAGGTATGCAACTGCAGGGGTGCCAGCTGTGCCACATCTTCTCTTTGATTCAGGGCCAAATGCACAGTGTGACCAACTGTGGAGCATTAAACATTGTAATGCTTCCTCCTACCCCTTATATTTCTGATTTAATCCATCTAGGGAAATGCTCAGCCATACATAGGGAATGGTTACAAAGCTTATGTAAATCTGATGTGCAGCCAGGTTGGGAACCACTGTTTCAATGTGTGTATTGTTTCCTTGGTATGGGGACCTTTTGGGGCTGAAGATGGGACATAGCTGCTTGTCCACTGAGGCCCACTTCAGGTCTTCATCCTTCTTTAACACTTAACCCTGATGCCACAAGAAACCCTCGGAGTTCAGCTTCTAGGCTTTATGAGGTATTCATGACTAGGCTGGGGGATGCCTCTTCCTTGCAGAAAAGATGATGCCACCTATTACATATGTCCCCACTTGAACCATTTGCTTTCACCTAAAATTTTTGTGATCTGGAATAAGTCATTAAGCTATAGTGTTTCCCAACCATCTCTGATAGGACTGGCTTGGAGGCTTGTTCTACTACAGATTACCAGGCCTCTCCCTTGGAACTTCTTATTTGATAAGTCTGGGCTGGTGCCCAGGAATCTGTTTTGTGTCATTATTAAACAAGCATCCTGGATGATACTTGTCTAGAGATAGGCAACACTGCCCTGAAATGTGTTGGGGTGGTGGCGCCAAGGGGAGCAGATTCCCTTGAGTACAGATCTTGCACGGAGTCATAATACCACTCATTGTGAGCCATTTCACTCTTAGACAGATGTTCTCTAAGCCTGGTCCCTGGACTAGCTGCAACAGTATCTTGTGGCTTGTTAGAAATGCAGATTCTCAGGCTCCATTGAATCAGAGACTGAGGGTAGGCCCAGAAAGCCCTGTGTTTACAAGTCCTCCAGGGAGTTCTCTTGCAGCCTCTGGTCTTAAAGCATTTTCACACTCATTCAACTCTCACTCTTCACAGGTTGAAAACAAGGCACAGAGGGACAAAGTTAGACTGTGAATTCAGGGAAGTTCTAATCCAACCTCCATCGACCCCATGAGCTTCTTCTCCAAAGGGCATATGGGGCTGTAAAGACACACCAAAATTATAAATATATTTAGAGCAATCGACCTCGGGAATCATCTGAAGACTAGCTGAACAGAAACTCTATAACTAAGGATGTAAAGAAAGGCCACATAGAGACTGGTAGGAGGGACAGAGATGTGAAACAAGTTGACTCCAAACCCACAGATAGTGGTTAAACACTGAGAGATTCACCTCAATGGTAGAAATCCCCCTGGAAGAGGGAGGAGTCCCAGCCCCACACTGGGTTCCCCAGCGCAGGGACCCTGTTCTGGAAAGGGAAGTCCCTACAAGATCTGGCAGTGAAAATCAATGAGGACTCTGTCTGCCCATCCCAGTGAGACAGAAGGTGGCTGGAAACCCAGATACCCTGTTAAAGGGCCTGTACACAGACTCACTTGCTTACAAACACTAACCTGGTCTCTGGTGGAAGGGTGGCAACTCAAGAGGCTCCAGAGACATATGGGGAAAAACTGAGTTGTATGGCTTTGGGGTGAGGGCTGGAGAGCCAGGAGTCATTATTCCTGTGTAGAGGACACCATTTTTTCTATGATGAACCCTCCCCCAAGGGGCCAAATTTGGGACTGCATTAGTCTGTTAAAATCTAAGTGTATGAACTACCTTGCCCCACACAGGTAGTAGTATTGCATTGTCCAGGACACACTCTACTACTCAGTGGTCATTCCCATTCCACAAGCCATGGAAGCCTTTTACAGCAGCAGATGACCCATGGCAGCCCAGTGAACTTTTGGTGGTGAGGAATGACCCCAAAACTGTGGCCTCTTTTGGATAGCTCTCAGGAATTTGTGAGCCCAACTCAGGCGGTGGGTGACTGCGATGTTCTAAGGGTCATTTTGGGAAGTGGTCACAGGGTGGGCCCTCACACAAGAACTGAATCTACGTTAATTTTGTAAAAGCCACCTGCCATGCTTAGAGACTCCTTGGGACCTTGCCCTTCCCAGCTAGGGCTACATTGCTGGGGGAACTCTTAACACCACATAAACCAGCTCAGACTACATACCTAAAGAGGCTTTTTCAATAGCTGAGCCTACGGGCAGCTGTCAAATGGCAATAGGCTTAGGGAGTTCCGGTTAATGGATTGTCTACCGCACTTAAGAGTAAATTTAACCAAGGAAGTAAAAGACTTGTACTCAAAAAATTATAAGACATTGAAGAAAGAAGTTAAAGAAGATACAAATAAATGGAAACGTCTACCACTTTCATGGATAGGAAAATTAAAATTGTTTAAAAAAATCCATACTATCCAAAATAATTCATAGATTCAATGCAATCCCTATCAAATAGCAATGGCATTTTTCACATAACTAGAACAAATGATCTTAAAATGTATATGTAACCATGAAAGACCATAAATAACCATGGTGATCCTGGGAAAGAAGAACAAAGATGGAGGTATCATGCTATCTGAGATCAAATTATACTACAAGAACACAGTAATCAAAATAACATGGTATTGGCGTAAAAACAGAATCATACATCAATGAAACAAAATAGAGAGCACAGAAATAAATTCATTTCTTTATGATAATTTAATCTATGACAAAGGAAGGACATGTACATAGGGATAAAGTTATCTATTCAATAAATGGGGCAGGGCAAACTGGACAGATACATAGCAAAGAAAAAAATAACAGACCACCTTCTTATACCACATACAAGAATAAATTTAAAATGGATTAAATACTTAATTGTAAGATTAAAAACCATAAAACTCCTAGAAGAATACCTAGAAAGTAAACCCTCAGATGCTATCCTTAGTAATATTTTTACTGATGTATCTCCTCTGTACAAAAGGGAAAAAAGAAAAAATAAACAAACAGGACTATATCAAACTAAATATTTTTCACAAGAAAGAAAACCATCAACAAAACAAAAAGACATCCTACTGACTGGGAGAATGTATTTGCCAATGACACATTCAATAAGAAGTTAGTATCCAAAATACATAGGAAATTTGTACAACCCAACACCAATAAAACAAACAATCCAATTAATGGCTGAGGACCTGAATACATATTTCTCCAAAGAAGACACACAGTTGGCCAATAGACATATAAAAAGGTGCTCAACACACTAATTACCAGAGAAATGCAAATCAAAACCACAATGAGATACCACCTTACTCCTTTCAGAATGGCTGTTATCAATAAATCAACACACAAGTGTTGGCGAGGATGTGGAGGAAAGGAACACTTGTAGACTGCTGATGAGATTGAAAATTGGTGCAGCCACTATGGAAAACAGTGTGAAGTTTTCTAAAAAAAAATAAAAAATAGAACTACTTTATGAGCAGCAATTTTACTTCCGTGTATTTATCCAAAGAAATTCAAAACACAAATTTGAAAAAAAAAACCACCTGTGTTTGCTGTAGCACTATTCACAATAGCCAAGATATGGAAACAGCTGAAATGCCCATCAATAGATGACTGGATAAAGAAGGTGTGGTACATTTATACAATGGAGTAGTACTCTCATAGAAAGAATGAAATCTTAGCATTTGCAACAACATGTGTGGACCTAGAGGATATAATGCTAAGTGAAATAAGTCAAACCGAGAAAGACAAATACCGTAAGGCCTCATTTATATGTGGAATCTAAAGAACAGAATAAACAAACAAAACAGAAATAGACTCATAGATACAGAGAACAAATGATGGTTGCTAAATGGAAGAGGGTTTGAGGGATGAGTAAGAAAAGTGAAGGGATTAGGAAGTACAATTGGAAGTCACAAAATAGTCACAGGAATGTGAAATACAGTATGGGGAATATATGAGGGGAGGCAATTAATTTTGTGAACTTTTCCTAGAAAAGGTGCTACGTCATTGCTGAATATCACTATGGTCACCTTCGAAGTACTCTCCTCAAGGCTCTATGGGCCAATGTCAGTGCCTAGTCCATTCTTCAAAGCAATTTTGGAACTCTTTTTCTGGAATGGCCATCAGAGCTGTCATCACGGTTATGCCAAGGTTATGACACCTTACCATGTTGTTTGTACAGTGCTGCCAATGTAAGTGCACCGTGGCAAGTTCACAAACTTAATTGTCACATTTTGGATACAACAGCTCTGATGGCCATTCCAGAAAAAGAGTTCTAAAATTGTTCTGAAGGATGGACTAGGTGCTGGTGTCGGTGCATAGCTTCCCAAGGGGAGTACTTCGAAGGTGACAGTAATATTCAGCAATGAGGTATGTAGCACTTTTTCCAGGATGAGTTCATGAAATTAGTTGTCCAATGTCATGGTCAATAATGCTGTAAAACCTTGTATAGTATAAGATGGGTACTAGACTGATTGGGGAAAAACACTTTATAGATTATATAAATGCCCACCCACTGCACTGTACACCTAAAACTAATATAAAATAATATTGATTGTTAACTATAATTATAAAAACTATATGTGTATATGTGAGTGTGTGTGTATGTGTGTGTGTGTGTGGTCATGGGATGTAAATTACAGCATAGGGAATACAGTCAATGGTATTGTAATAGCTATGTAACAGTGTCAGATGGGCAGTAGAGTTGTAGGGATTATCACTTTGTGAGGTGTGTAAATGTCTAATCATTATGTTGTTTTGTATACCTGAAACTAATAAAAATATGTAATAAAATAAATAAAGACCACTCTTCTCCTCTAACAAAAGCCCAGCCAATTAGGGTCTAGGATTCTAAATTACACTACAGAGGAAGAACTCTTTAAAACAAAGGCTTGCATAACTAGGCTAGTCAGACATAAATATGCTTTCACTACCCCGGGCTTCAGAGAAAAGTAGTCATCAGAAAACAGGACTGTCATTGATCGTAGTTTTAATTTGGAGCAAGAGCAAGCCACCACACCCAGGACACACCCTTTAGGAACTATTTTAGAAGAGATTGCTGTTAGAATACCACATCAGCCCAGAGTGGAGAGGAAAACCCAGAGTGGCTGGGCTTGAAAAAAGGAGAAAGATAATCAGGCAGAGCTGTGACCTCAGGGAATGTTTTCTACATCTTCCAAGGAACATTGGCCACCCGTCCACACCCCTCCCAACTCCTCCACGCCCCTCCCAAACCCTTCAGATGAAAGAGGATGGCAAGGCTGTCAGAGAAGAAAAAAGAGATGGCACCTGGCTGCAAAGTCCAGCTTGGTCTCTTACTAGGCATGCGGGTGGGCACAACATTCATCCATCTCTACCTCAGTGGTGTTATCTATAAAGTGGGTATAATAATACTGGATTGACAGCTTTTATACAGATTAAGTAAAACAATGCATATTCAGCCCTAGTTGCATACTTCATCTGAGGCTGGATTCAGTAAGAAGCAGTTCAGATTAAGAGTGTGCTGTGTAATTTGTGGTCCCCAAAAGAGGCCTCTTCTGCAGACCCTGCCTTTTTGGTCAAGGCCACAACTTCAAGCAGAGAGCAGAGCCAAGATGTTGCTTTGTCTTTTAGTAAGTGTGCTGGGGGACAAAGTCAACATTGTCACCCCTTAATGCTTCCCTCTCCAGAAAGACAAAAAATATCTCAGTATTCATTTCTTTTAAGTCCCGAAAGAGAGCTGTTGTCCCCATTTCTCCAGTGATTTTCCCCCTAATTCACACCCAAGTTTCATCTTTTCATCTTTTTAATTTCCACTGGGTGGTCCCATTCTTAAATATTTTCCATGTGCATTTACAACACAGTCATTTGTGTGTGGGGTGTGTGTGTGAGAAATGCATACAAGTGTGTTTGAGTGTGCAAGATTGCATGCATGCATATGTGAATGTGTGAGTACATGCATGTGGCTGAGTGTGCATATGTGGCACAGGAAGGTTTGTGGGTCAGACTTTGTATTATCATCTTATCAAAAAGATAACAAGAAGTTGATTTCTACTGTTTAGCCCATTTCCATTTGCCACTAGAATACTCGCTGGTGGCACTTGTGGCTACAGCGTTTACCCCAAAATAACTTGTGGATTTCAAATTCTAGACAACGTAGCATTTCTACGGATGAAAAAAATTATTAAATACTAATCATATATATTTCAGTTACATTGGGATTAGGGACAAGTTCTGTTTAGAAATGATTCCAAGAACAGTTTTTATATTTTATTTTCACATTGAAAACCAGATTTGCTTCAGCCTCAAAGAGCGTGTTTATGATTTGGTAGTGAGCTGCACTTTTTTATTTTTCTAAATGGGTTAGGGAACTACTTTTCTAAGGATCTTACCCTAAATTCTTTGTAGGTGTTACTACGTACAACATAAAAAATAAAATGCGTCTTCTGAAATGTGCCATATTTTGGAAGGGCTTCCGTATTGAGAGTTCATTATATATTCAAGTGATCTCTTAGCAGGGTCATAGACCAGCTCTACGGAAGGGCTGTGGGAGCTCATTCCACCCCTTCGTTCTATACCTGGGGAATGAGGGAAGAAGCCTGATGTAGTTTGTGCAGTGTGTGGATGGCAAACCCCAGTCCAAGCACCTTTCCTCTGAAGCACAATTGGGTGGAACTGGCACTTAGAATGAACTATTAGAGCCTAAAACACACCAGATAGTAACAGTTCCTCCTGTGGGGTAATGTAATGCATGTAAACTCCACCATCATTTCTCAGAAAAACCCATTCCCCAATTTAAACTTGCAAAGAGTGCTGAAAATGAACCTCAACTCACCCACTAATTCAGTGCCTGTGACCTCCTGGATCTGGATACTGGGGACCTTAAGATATGCCTCTATCCAGGCTCAGCACTCTGCCCCTTGCTGGCAGGAGGCCAACATTGCAGGTCAAGGTCTCCACAAGCCTTGGAGGTGCTGTCTCTCTCCCTCCCTCTCTCTCTCTCTCTCTCTCTCTCTCTCTCTCTGTGTGTATGTGTGTGTGTTTAAGCCAGAAAATCACTGCTCAGGTGTAAGGCTGCAGATCAGAGGGGCTCAATGTCAAAAGGAAGACTTTCCCAAGCTACGAGGAGTGGGAGAGTGTGTTCAGGAGGCTTCCTTAGGAGGCACATAAAATTTGATGTTTTCTAGAGGGCTGAGGTGTTGATAAAGTATTGACATGGTCTCCCCTCCCTGGGAGAAAGTGTGTGGACAGGGAAAATGAGATCACAAAATTAAAATGGTGAGGAATTCCAATGTGAAATAAAAATGTGTATCAGAAAGCAAAGGGGCCAAGAACCTGTCCACATTCTCCCTTTGGGATGATGGGATCCTCACCTTATCTTTCCTCTTTCTGTTTTCCTCCCTCCTCTCCTTCTCTTTCCCTCTCTCCCCCTTCTTTACTTCCTTCCTTCTTATAAAATGTATTTTCTCATTACAGACAATGTGACAATTTTGAGGGGGAGAAGAAATTAGAGGAAAAACCCACCCAAGTTTATTGATAATGAAGGAGGCTATGCCTGTGTGGACTGGGGGACATATGGGAAATCTCTGCACCTTCTACTCAATTTTACTTTGAAATTAAAAGTGCTCTAGTTTGTTAATTAAAAAAACACCCCCCCCCAACTTGTACGTCCCACATGCTATTCACTCATTTTTAAAACATGGTTGTGATCCTATCATATGGACAATTTTATAACCTTGTTTTATCATTAAATATTATAACAAAAACATTTCCATATCATTAAAAATTCTTCTGAAACATTATTTTTAATGGCTTAATATTCCATACTATGGGATTTTAATTGTATCTGGCTCCTTAGACAACGCTACCATGATGATGTTCTTAGGTAAGACTTATTTTTATTTAGATGTGTTGCCTTAAGGTATATTTGCAGATGTGTGATTGCTGCACGTCATTCGGCTACATGTGCATGCGTCTTGCCCGATTGCTTTCCCTGGCCACCAGCACTGAGTAAGCCTGCCCGTGTGACCACATCTTTGGCAGCATTTGTTATTCCCTTTTCATGACTCTTTGCTACTGGGAGCTCTAGGAAGCGGGGCCTCCAGGATACGGTAACATCCCTGGTAATGACCGAGACTAGTTGTGGAGTGCTGCATGGGATGACACGAGTACAGGACAAATGGAGTGGGCAGGAGTCTTTCCAGGACTGGGCAGCCTTCCTGTTACTAGGCAAAACCAGAAGGAGCAAGCCCCGTGGACGCAGGCCCCGAGCTTCTGATAAAAGGCAGCATGGGGCACAGTGGGGCAGTGTGGTGCAGTGAAGGGCGCCTTCAGGGCAGAGCCCTGGGTGTGAATCCCTCCTCGGCTAGGCTGCGGGCTATGTGTTGGGGTTAGAAGTTATCTCCCGAGTTTCTGCTTCCTTTATTGGCCCCAGGTGGAACTGTTTTGAGAAATAAAAGGAATGACCACCAGCACAGAGGATGACTTCAACCCAGCCTCCTTCCCTTTTTTCCTTGCTCCATTCCCTAATCCCTCAACAGCCAGGTCCCAGCCTACAGCTCACGGCTCATGCAGCCCCCAAGCGGAGCCTCTGTCAGCTGGAAAAGATACCCCTGCCCCCGAGGGTGAGCCCTGCTTGCTACCCAGCTGCTGCGGCCGAGCTGTGTGCAGCACACGGCGTGTGCAGGCGTGGCCAGGCCGGCGGTGTTTCACGGGGGGCGTCTGCAGGCCAGCGTTCTGTCATCCCTCCTGCTCATCTGTGGGATGAGATCATTAACGGCAGGACGGTCATTGCTCAGGAAAATAAGGCTGCTTTGAACCAAGGAGTTACAAGTGCTTTCAGCCCCCTCGGTGTGGCTGACTAGAGCAGCCTCCAGCCAATGTCAGGACACTTGGAAGAGCAGCAAGAAGATTGCCTGCAGGAACTCAGCACCCCACCCCACCCCCACCCCCAGCCTTGATGATCTTGGGGAATTTGATGTGTCTGCAGAACAAATGCTCCTGAAATCCTGCTTGACACCTTAGTCTCACCTGCTCTAGGGTTTGTTTGTTTGTTTTAATATATAGAATGGGGATGAATTGATTAAGTTCTATCTTGTAGGATTACGAGGATCAAGGGAAGGAGAGAGAGGCACAGCATTTCAGGGGCTGCATAGTTCGCATGTTATATTCCACTTGATCTTTTCCAAACCTCTACAAAGCGGGGAGCATCGCTCTCTGGGAGTTGATCCATCCCGCTGCACAGCCAGTTCCCACACACAGTCTCCATCTCCTGTAAGCAGCAGGGATGTGGAAGCAAAGCCTGGCTTTGTGATCCAAAGGCCAACATGCTTCTTTGCTCTCTTGTGCTGAAATTCCTGCTGTGGCAAATAGAGCTCATTGATTTTAGCCCCCATCTCCAGTCCAAAAACGCTTGGCGAATCACACACCCTCCCCAACAGTGGGAACAAAGATGTGGTCAGAGAGTGGACGCTTCCCTGAGCATTCACTATGGCTGCACAGCTGGGGTGGTATGGGGTGCCACCTCCCTCCTGCTCCCTAGCCTGGTGGTTCTGCTCCTGATAACATCTTAGGTCAAGCATGTGGCTAAATATAGCCACTCTCCCTGCTGGGCTGTCATTTGGACTGTCAGCAGTGGTGTCTTGGGTTTTCTGACTTAGTGTCAGGCTGCGATGTCACAACCAAGCTCAATTATGGGGTATGGATTTTGTTTTCATGAGTCCCACCCTCCTCTTCACTCCAATTTTAGGCCCTGGGACAGACCCCACTGAGCCAACTAGAGGCAGGTAGGGAGTAGGGTGGGGCTGCAGAGAGCCTGGCCCTGCAGACCTGAGCATGACAGTAACCTGAGTTCTCAAGATCAAAGTCTCTAACTCCTATGCCCCATAGCCTTGGGAACCCTGCTGCCTTACCAGAACTGTAGGGCCATTCCTAGGGCCAGGCTAAGTCACCACCTCACCACCAGCAGCATGGAAACTTGGACAGCCACTGAACTTCCTTGAGTTACTGTGGCCTCACCTGCAAGAAGAAATAATTCATTTGTGCTCCCCACTCTGGCGAATAAAGGACACTAGGATGTGGCGACTGGTGAAGTGAAGCTCCTCATATTGATGGGACTGGTGTGTATTGAGTTTGTCTGAGGCATGTGCTTTGCCATCTCTCCATCAACCCTGCCATGTTTTTTATCCAGTTCAACCCAGCTAGAATGTTCTGAGCATCTCTATATACTGGAGCTCAAGGCTCCGTAAAACAATGAGTACATGAGCACACAGATAGTAAGCATCAGAGACATGTTTAATGGTGCCAAAGTCCCTGTCTGACACTCTCTCCTTCCTTCTCATCAAGTGATGGCTATTTGTATTATTTTCTAGTTTACTGGTCTGCGAATTCTTTTTTTTTTTTTTTTTTTTTTTCTTTTTGGTATGTGGGTAGCTCCCTGGCCAGGAATCGAACCCAGGCCGCAGCGCTGACAGCGCCAGCGCTGGAGTCTTAAGCTGCTACACCACCAGGGAACTCCCCTCTGCGAATTCTTAAGGAGGAAACCAACTGAGGGCAGAGTAGTCTGGACAGGGGTGAGGGAGGGGACTCAGCAGGGCTCGCCCTTGATGGAGCAGGCTGGGGGTTCAGGGCTGCTCCCCCACCTCATCTGGTAACTCTAGGAGCACCATTTTATACCAGAGGCATTCCTGGATGTGTGCAATCCCAGCCAGTACAGCTGAATGCAGCGGTCCCTCTAGGGTCACTTTGCCCAAGGCCACATTTGCTCGTTGGAGATAGAGAGAACCTAGCAGTATCTTTGAGCCTTTTCGGAAGTTTCTGCAGAACAGGAAGGCTCTCGTGCCAGTGGTCCCCTCTAGAGGCATGCGTGCAGTGGCTATTTCACTTGGTAGCCAGCAGGGAGGGCTTGCGAGGTCGGCTGACAGTCACGTGTGGTTACAGTGGTCAGCATCACATACTGATAGGAGAGGAGAGAGGTACCCAAGGCGATGAACACAAGCTTAGAAGCCCCCGGGCCCTGTCCTTTATCTTACATTGAAACTTTATCCCAGCCTATCTTTGTATGGACCAATAGGCCAGTTACCTGGTCATAAAGGCCTGCTCTTCAGAGTGGAACGTGCTAGTTCAGAACCTTAAAATAAACTGCCCCCCTGTGTGCATGTGCACACATGTGCTAAGCATTGGTACGAGTGTGGAAGTATCTGAAGCTCTCCTGTGGGCTGTGAGAAAGTCAGAATAAAGAGGATGGCATATGAAGCTTCCCGGCAGGAGAGGTGGTACAGCTGGAGGGGTTTCCTCAGGGCCTCATGGCTGAACCAGGCGCCTTGCACCTGGGAGCTGGGTACCGTAAACTCTACCTTCCGGAGGAAGATACTGAGCTCTGGCTGACACGAACACCCGGCAGCAGGGGCAGCCCCGCACGCTGCTCACATGGCATGGGCATGCCTCTTGCCATTACATCTTTGCCTCCCACACGGCCATCCATTGTGTTAATTGAGTGCTTCACAGCATTTGAAGGCCGGGTTTTGTTCTTGAATATATTGCCACATTAATAACTGTAGAACATTTCAGGCAGCATTGAAATAGTAAATTAGGACACGACGGGCCATATATTCAGGGCAGAGAGCTGAAGTACCATTTTATTACATGTGCCATGGAATTAAAGGCTTAATTTTCTTTTAAAAGATGGCGATGCATCATTTCCCGCAGCCAGGTAAAAACAGTTAGCAGAAATGATTTATCCTTCATTCCATTTAAAAAAAGGAAACCAGAACCCCAGGATCTTGCTCGCTGTTATTTATCTCTGCCTGGAGGGCACTTTGAGACTTGGATCCACTATTCTGTCTTGAAGGACATGGCCAGCCTCTGGGTGAGATCAGGAAAGGGAGGCAAGGACAAGAGAGATGGCTGTCTCCATGGGGTAGGTGCCTATGGCTTCTCAAGCAAGACTTAGAAGGCAGCCAGCCAGGCTGCGTGCCCCTCCCAAGCGTGGCCACGGGTGGGTTCTGTGGTTGAGCTACCATCTCTTGGCACCTGTTTGTCTCACCTACAAAATGGAATAACCACGGAGCTGCTTGCAGAGCTGTCGTGAGGATCTCACGAGATTATAGGTAGAAAGAAAGTGGGTCTCTAGTGAGCAACTCGTGCACAAGTATGTGATATTTGCTGGAAGAAATACTTACAACACCTCTTCTGTTTTCTTATAATAGAAGTAATACTCATTGTGAAAAATTTGAAAAATATAGAAAATAACAAAGTAGAAAATAAAGAATATGGTATCATATTGCTCCAAGAGGGTCAATGTTATTTTTTCCTTTTTGGACAAACTTTTAAAAACAAAATTAGATTCATATACATTTAAAATATAATATTCTAATGCTCTGTTTTCCTGGCTTGATATTATAACGCGAACATCTACCTCATCATTAACAAGTATCTACAAACTTCTTTTCATAGCTGCACACTAGTTCTTTGTGTAAATGCACACGAACTGTTGTGATCCCCTATGGTTGGAGCTTTCAATTCTTTTGCAAACACTTCATTTCTAGTCTTTTTTGACTTATAACTGTAAAAGGTAGATATTAGTAACCGGTTTTATAGGTCACTGAACATGGAGGGGTTTAAGACAACAGAAGTTTCTTCTCTCGCAGTTCTGAGAGCAAGGTCAAGGTGTCAGCAGGGCGAGCTGCACGTGAAGGCTCCACTGGGGAAACCCTGTCTCTTCCAGCTGTGGTGGCTCTTGTGCTACCTGGCTTGTGGCTGCGTCACTGCTGTCTCTGCTTCTGCCTTCACATAGCCTTCACATCTCTGCGTGCCTCTAAAAGGACATATTGTCATTGTCTGTAGAGCCCACCTGGATAATAAGGGTGATCTCCTAATCTCTAGATCCTGAATTTACATCAGCAAAGACTCTTTCCAAATAAGGTCACATTCACAAGTTTTGGGGATTAGGATGTTGACTTATCTTTTGGGGCCGGACCCCATCCTCAGAGCTGTGCCTACTATTAAGGTGGGGCCTGGCCACATGCCCCTCCAGCTGTAGTCTGCCTGCCCTCCTGTGAGGCTCTGGACATTGGCATCATTTTAAATGGAGCTGACACTCACAGTAAGACAGGCATACCTCCCCATCCCTGGGGACTCCTGCTGTCCCAACCCAAGAGCCACCCCACCAGATGCCTCACATGTCAACAGCACTGCCCAGGTATAGGCCACCTCCTTTAGCCTCACCCTATCTGCTCTGGGCTTCTCACCTTTCCCAGGAGACCTCTGAGTAGGTCTTCTCTGCCTCCTAACTGAGGTTTATGGGACACACCTAGGCACTTGACCTTCCCATGTGGCCAGAGCTGCTGAGAGGCTCGAGTGAGGTACCGAACGATGACATTTCCCTGTTTTGCAAATCTGATCAATACAAGACAAGAGTTTGTGGATGGATATGGAGCTGGGCAAGGCACCTTTGAGGGCCAGGCTAGCTGACTTGCCCCCATTTCCTACAAATGGCCCAGTATTGGCCCTTATAGTCCCCTAGGTAGCCCTCAGCTCACACTGATTGGTGGCTGAGCACGCTTGTAACCAGGTCTGAGTTCAAATTCTGCTTTCACCCCTTCCTGGCAGGATCTGTGTTATGTCAGTAATATGATAGACCAGTGGGAGCTGGCTAGACCCCAGGAGCTCAGCTGCCTGTATTTCTGCTCCCCAGCAGCACCACTGTGAAGCGCTGGGTCCACAGAAGAGGGGTGAGTTTGGGTGTGACACAGAACATGGTTGTGACGGCCTGATGGATAGTATCAAGGGGAAACTTCAACCTTGGGCAACATCAAGGTCATGTAGATGGGGGCTTTTTTAAGTAGGGACCTAGAGTGGGGCCTGAGGATGTGCCTCTCTAGCTAGGTCCCAGGTAATGCTGACCCAGAGTGACACTGTGGGAAGTACTGGTGCGGCCCAGCATCTGCTTAGAGTGGCTGCACAGGGAATGCTGGATATTCCTTTCCTGGAAGCTGGCGGGGTCCTGGGAGTCTCCATGAACCTCAGGGATGGCTTAGTGCACATTCCCACCCACTGACACACTTCTTCAGTGACCGAGGCCTGGGCGCTGGCTGGGGGAAGGGCCAGCATCTCCTGGCTAGCACTGAGCAGCTGCACCAAGTCCATATCTGCCTGGCTTGCTGTAGCCCCGGCAGGACCCTCAAAGTCAGAGGGACCCCTTCCATAGTCTGTTGTCCCCTGCTGCTCTCCTATGCAGCCTGGTGGGGATGCATGGGAGCTGGGGTCTGGGAGGAGCTTTTCCAAAGAACCTCTGGAGGAGCTGATAGAGATTGAGCTGCAGGTGATGGGCACCTACACGTGTGTGTGGGAAGTACTGCGGACACCATCCATGAAGGTGGAGGACCTCTTGCCTTGATGGACGGGTGTGGGGCATGGCCCTGCTCTCTGCTTTCCTCTTCACCTACGCGTGTGTGTCGGAGCGTGTGTGTGTGGCTGGGGACAGGCCTGTGGTTTGTTCAGTGGTGACACAAGGCCTATGAAGTGTTGGCACATGGGGCTTGGGAGTAGGGAATGGGTGCTGGGATGGGTCCCCAGGTCGTAGGTGGAGCTTTTCCCTGGGATGTTTGAATGTCAGGATGTAATGTCTGCCCTCAAGGTTGTGAAAAAAATCCAGGCTCCAACCTATATATTCTTGGTGCCCCTTTAGGACTGCAGGCTGAGGCACAGGTCTGGCCTCACACAACTGCCCTGCCATGTGGTTGGGAGCAGACGTGCTCCAAACTGTCTGTTCAAGCAGGCCGAGTGCTTGGTGTGGGAAAGTCTAGGAGGGTCAAGGGCAAAGTGTAGAGGCCTCTAGGTGGCTGTGAAACTGAGTGGCAGGTACAGTGAGGTTCTGATTCACAGCAGCAGAGGAATCTCAGAGCGTAGCAGCCAGATGCCCAGCAGCAGGTCTGGACAACCAAGGGCACATGGGGGCAGAAGACTACTAGGCGACTTCATACCTGGGTGCCCTGGAGAATAGGGGAGGTGGGCAGATGGTGTGTATCTTGCGGGGAGGCACCAGGAGGAGGATTGAATTCAGTTTGGCCTCAGTGGGATGACATTTCCTGGGCATAGGAGTGATGATGGCTCCCTTAAGCCCTGGAGAGACCGTGCTGGCATTTGATGCCCTCTGTCCTCCTCCTCTTGGGGTTGAATCCCTCCAGTGAGCCCTGCTGGGACTGTCCACACCTAGGAAAGGGAAGTAGAGTCCTCTAGTTTCTTGTGCTCTCGGGGGCCTCCCTGAGCCAGCGTGTTTCTGTGTCTCGGCCTAAGCCACACTGCAGGGCTCATGCAAGGTGGGGCTCAGGGCAAGAAGAGGGGAGGGGCCTGATGTTAACTGAGCACCTGCTGTATAGCAGAGGCCAGTCCAGGTAATTAACAATCACCTATAGTCACTCTCAGACTTAGATATAATTATACCCAAGTAAAAATGAAGAAAGTGAAAGGAAAAAACAACTTGTCCAAGGCCATTTAAGCAGCACAGAGCAGCGTCCCATGGCTTGTAGTAGAGGTGGTAATCTCTGTCATATGCAGATTCTACAACTACTTCAAGATGAGCTATACCCTGAGGTCATGGCCAGACTCCTGCAGGGAAGACAGGCTTGGTTTCAGGCTTGGAATCTGGGTCCTCTGACTACACCAGCTGGGCCAGAGACAGGAGGGGAGGTTGGAGAGGGGTCTGTGGTAGATCGACCAGGCATATTGCTTCAAACAGGACAGAAAACAACAGTACTGTTCCATTTCACATGGTACGTAGGGTCAGCCTAGTCTCACTGGGCTAACTTTAAGGTGTCAGTAGGCTCACCATATGTGCCATTTGAAATGGGACAGGACCGTTGTTTTTTACCCCATTTAAAATGGGACGTCTGGTGGGCGGCAGGTACCTGGGTCCTTAAGCCCCATGTGGGCTGCATGAGTGTCCCCAGGAGCCTCCCAGCAGAGAGAGGCCAGCCCCGAGTGCATGGTGCTTTGTGGAGAGGTCCATGTAACCGGGTCCACGGCTGGGGTGGACTGGCCCCCTTCCTCCAGGAAAGAGGGTCAAACAGAAGATGTCCGAAGGCTGGAGAAGTGAGTCCAGTTCCTATGGGTGGGATTGGAGCTTCAGTCACAAATAGTGCTTCATCTAACCTCCCAGCAGCTCAGTGAAGTGAACTACATCATCGCCATTTGCAGATGAGGCAACAAGGCCCAGAGGGGTTGAGTGACTTGTCCAGGGTCACACAAGAAGGCAACGGAGCTAGGATTCAGGGCTTACTGATGCTTATTACCTCTGAGCCTGAGCAGGTAAAAGTCTGCCCCCATTCTTCTTGCTACAGCTACTCAGTCAGAACTTTACTTCTACGTGGAGAAGTGCTTAAAGATGTACAGGACTCTGAGATGGGATGGACACAGATGTGAACAAGACAGCCTGGGGCAGAGGCTGCTCCTGCCATTGAGGAAAGCTTTCTGCTAGCTCCTGGGACAGCTGGTGCAGGAGAGCAGACATCTTCCAGGCACAGGTCTGCAGGAGGGACCTGCTAATGCAGCCTGGGTACTGTGACTTCCTCTGAGCGGCTGTGCCCAGCATCGGCCACTGATTAGCAGAGTCTCTGCCCACCCACATCTCTGGCATGGCTGCACAGTTTCCTGTCCTCCAAGGGACAGCCTGGGCTGAGACACCACCCAGTAAGTCCCCTCAACCTGGCCCTGCCCAGAGAGTGACCTTTACTGTGAGAAACACAGGGGAGTACAGAGGGCCCCTCACTGTGACAGTGTCCCCCTTGGGGTCGGCAGGAGTGTGGGGGCCATGGCTGCTTACAGACAGGACATGGGCTGCATGCAGGGCACCCACCCGAACACCCAGACTTCCTTTCTCGGTGTGGCAATGAGGCAGTGGGAAAGAATCTGCTCCCACCCAGCTGGGCCTGCCCTCACCCATGACACCAGATATGACTTGGAAGCCAGCTGAACATTCCTGCGGCAGGCTGTTCAGAAATGGACCATGGCCTCACTGGTCAGAGAGGCCTTAAGTGCCCCCTGCTCCTGCCCCTTCTTCCCCTCATCGCTCTTCTCTGCAATGCCCCCTGTCCCCAGGGACTGGCTCTCTGACCTTGGCGAAGCCCTCAGCCGACCCCACACCCCGCTCCAGCTCCATTCGTTTATAAATAGGCCCATTTCTCATCTTGCTCTGGCCAAGAGCTCCACACCCAAGAGGCAGATGCAACCTCGGGATTCCCTTTCCAGCCAAGGGCAGAGCAGGACCTGGCGGGCTCGTGGGCCTGAGGGATGAGATCACAAATTCTACTGCAAATAGTAACTCATGTTGGACAGTCAGAAGCACAAGTGAGCTTGTGTGTTACTTTCCTGCAGCTGCCCTAACAAATTACAGCACACTGGACAGCTTAACCCAACAGAAGCTCATACTCGTATAGTTCTGGAAGCCAGAAGTCCAAAGTCAGGTGCTGCAGTGCGACTTTCCCACTGAAGCTTCTAGAAGAAGGTCTTCCCTGGCCTGTTCTAGTTTCTAGTGGCCCCGTTTGTTTCTTGGCTTGTGGACTCATACCTCCAGCCCCTGCTACTGTAGTCACATCCCTTCCTCCTCTTCTGTCAGCCTCAAATGTCCATCTACCTTTCTCTTATAAAAGGCCACTTGTCATTGGAATTTGGGGTCCAGCAGGATACTCCAAGATGGTCTCCTCATCGCAAGGACTTTAATTCTATCTGCAAAGACCCTTTTTCTCAAGAAGGCACATTCACAGGTTTCAGGGATTAGGATATGGACATACGAGGGGGCACCCAAAAAACCCTGAATTACCTTCTGGAGGGCGGGCCCCTTGTAGTACAGGCTCCCCCGCTGGGTGAGTGTTCTAGGAGCCCGTCTGCACCCGAGCACCAGCCGGCGTTGTGGTGAGGGGCTGCGTTCGGCCTCAGTGGATTATTTGGAGACGCTTCCAGCACGTTTGCCCATTTCGTGATGGGCGATTCACACGAACAATGTGGCATGACAGTGCACCTGCCCACACTGCACTGAGTGTTCAGCAGTTTTTTTGTTTTGTTTTGTTTTGTTTTTTGTTTTCTTGCAGGGGGGTGGCTCCCTGGCTGGGAAGCAAACCCAGGCCGCGCCGAGTTCAGCAGGTTTTGACCCAACATGGCATGACCCTCGTGCCCCACCCTCCCTGTTCACACAGTCTCTCCACAGTGAGTGTCTTTTGTGTCCCTGGATGAAAAAAGTCCTCCAAGGGAAACATGTCGCCAACGTGGAAGAGGTGAAACAAAAAACGGCAGAAGCACGAAAAGGCATCAGAATCCACGAGTTCAAAGCTGCTCTGAGCAGCGGGAAAAGCGTCTTCGTAGGCGCACGGCATCTCCCGGCGAGCCCTGCGAAGGGGACCGACGTCTAAGCACGTAAGAACGAGCGCACGCTGCTTATAACCCCTTCCGGTGCATTTGTGGTCTCCGCTCACATCTTCTGCGAGTCATCACCCGGCTCACTGCAGCCTGCCAGAGACGAAGCTCACCCAGACAGCCGCGGGCGGGCGGGCGGAGTGAAGAAGCCGGGGAGAGGGCTTTGCAGCAGAGCGGGGCAAACGGAGCGGACCGGGGCCTGCTGCTCTGCCGTAGAGGGCGCCCCGGGCCCGGTGCACCACGCCGGTTCTCAAGGCTACCTGTGAGCTCACACATCTCCGCTGAGCCCTAGGGGCAGGCCGCGTCAGTGCAGGCAGGCCTGTGTGGGTCAGCCCCCCAGCGGCTGGTTGCGTTAGTGAACCATCGCAGATCTGGTTGAGCTGACATCCGGAGTGTCAGACCACACACACATAGGCACTGGTTAGTTTGGCTTTTGGGGCGATATGGTAGGATTTGTAACTTGGCACTTGGCCACCATGCCACTCACAAAGTCTGGTCAGTTGTCACCATGTCGTGCTCTTTGGTGAGAGAAATGACCTGAGTGTAACTTCAGGGTGCAGAAAGAACACGGGCTCTGGAGTCACACAGACCTAGGCTGACCACATGTTCCATTTTAAATGAGACAGAAAACAATGATCCTGTCCCATTTAAAACGGGACGTCTGGTCAGCCCACGCAGACCCCTTGGGTCAGAGACCCTTCATTGCTAGCCGCCTGGGGGAACTTCCTGCGGCGTGGATGGTCTTCTCCTGTGTTAAAGGAGGAGGGCAACCCCACCTGGAGACACTGTTGAATTACAAAGCTCGACTCTATCTCCAGGCCTGGCTCGGGGCTTGACATTCAGGGGGCACTCATGGAGTGGTTGTTTCCATTTTAAGGGGGGCCTCCATTTGCCATCCAGAATCCTGGACTTTTCCACTCCCCCCTCCCTCCCCATCTCCCTCTCTGCAGGTCCCATGTTGTCGACCTTTCCCTTGGGTGCCCTGTTTGGACAAAACCTTTGATGCCCTGGGTCCCTGCTGCAGCTTCCTGACCACTGTCACCACTTGCTTCACACAGCTGCCAGGGCCAGTGACAGCTCTAGTTTTGTCACCCTCCCTGTCTAAATGTGTTGATGACTTCTCACCCTTGCTGGATCAGTCCCTCAGAACGAGCCCTGCCCACACGGCGGCCTCAGGTATCATTGCTCCTCTTTAATGCCCTGCAGCCTTGCTCCCCTGAGCCCTGCTCAGCACTGCCGGCTCCTCCCCCACCTTCTCTTTCTCCCTCAATTCTCCCTCTCTCATCTCTCTTTCCCCCTCTTCTCTGTCCTCTTTTCTGTCTTTCCTTTCTCTATCTCGTCCTTCTCCCTATCTCTTCTTTCCTCCTCCCCTCCCCTCCCCTCTCTACCAGTCCTGTCTTGTCTCCCCCCCTCTCTCCCCATCCCACTGCCCCGCTCTGTGTTCCCATAGTACCTTGCACTTCCCACAGCCACACGGTGCTGAGCCTCTTAGTGGGCTGAGCTCTGTGCTAGGTTCTGGGACCTTGCAGTAATCACAGCCAGCTCTCCTACACGACGTGGAAGATCATGGTCCAGGGCCCAAGTGCTGGAGCCAGAGTGTCTAAGACTGAGACATTTGTGTGTCCTTAGGCAAACCAGTTCAACTCTCTGGGCCTCGGTTTCCTCAGTTGTGAAGTTTCTATATTTTTGCGTTGCTCTGAGCTAATCCATGCAGAGCACTGAGGACAAAAGTGTGTGTTAATTTGTGTAAATGTGAACTTTTTCACTCATGGAGTTTACAGCCCGGGAGGACGTTGGATAAGACAAGCAACCATGGTGCCATTTGATAAGGGACGTGTGGGTGCAGTGAGAGGACAGGCATGGATGCCTCACTAGCCAGGGACACCTGAGGTGGCCACGTTCTCTGACAGCCTGTGAGCTGCTCCAGGACAAGGACTGTGTCATGGTTGTCGATAGTTTCCAGGGCCTGGTGTCCCCTCATTCCATGGTGTTGGACACCTTTTGAGCACCTTGCCAATCTTTCCATCCACACCTCTTGCTGTAGTCACTGTTGCCTTAGCCTGCGACAAACATACCTGTGGGCGCCACTCCCCCGCTTCTGGAATGCATACCATGGGCCTCTCGCTTCCTGCCTCAGACCTTCCCTGTCGCCAGGGCATGTAGCAACACCTGTGGGAACCCGCTGAGCATTCTCACAAGTGCAGTCTCAAAGTGCAGGTGCATATACGGGAGTACTCAGGCCACTTTTGACTTGTGGGATGAACTGCTCACCACCTGAGATCCAGCAGGACAAATCTGAAAGGCATTCTAAAAGTGCTTTGGAAGCTTCCAGCCAGACAGAGTAGCAGTCCTCAGCTGTGCATAACCCATGGCACATCCTCCAGGTGCCTCCCAGACTTTCTCTGCCTGCTCCCCTGGTCCTATACCCTGTATCTTTGGCATACTTCCCAAATACACTATTGCATCTGCCTTTTGGCTTGGTCTCTGCTAGGACCACCCACGATAAGACCTCTAACAAGGATTTAACAAGAGCTGACTGAATATGACAACCAGAGAAGCCTGTCACGTCCCCCACTGCCTCTTAGCAGGCAGGTTCCCATAGGTCGGGGGGTGCCAAAGTGAAGAAGCAAGGCAGGGAGAGAGAGAAACTCAGCATGGCACTGGGTCCAAGCATGGTGGGTTTAGCTAATGTCAGAATCCAGGTCAGTGACCAGAGACACCAAGTGTAGATAAGGTAAGTGTGAGACACAACCTGCAAGGGCAGAGCCGGAAATTGGGTGATAAGTAAGGGAGCTCACAAGAAACATTGCTCTGGGCAGTGTGGGTATAGCCAGTCCCCTCTCAAAGGCTTCTGATGACCCAGTCCTATGCAAAAGCCTCCACTACTCTGAAAGGGCTGGTATCAGACAGAGCACAGCAACTGGCATCCAGGGGGCTCCCACGATCCAGGTAAGAAATGAGGTCCTGAGAACATACGTGGCATTTTCATCTTGTTGAAGAGCCTGGCTTTGTGAGGAGTAACTTCTGGGAGGTGACCAGCTGGCATGCGGATAAGGTTGTGAACTGGACTGAGAGTTATGAGCTACAAGGATCCTTCAGAGCCTGTGGGATCCTCACAGAGACAGGGGATATGGTGGGGATAGCCCTTCTAACCCAAACAGCTGGAAATCCACATTGGATGAGGAAGAAAAACCTCCAGACATCTCATATATGTTGAAACACAAGCTGTCATAGCAATTGAAGAAAGAGATTTGAAGATATGCTGGCGAATTAAAAACAACAACAAAACCAAGGAAGGAGCAGGGCCAGGAACCTCACATCCCACCTGGCCTTGCACATCTGCTTCTAACAGCGAGAGTGGGAGGAAGTTCCAGCGTTCTATCTGTGTATTCTCTTTGGTGAAATACCTGGTCATATCTTCTGTCCATTTTCTAAATGGATTATTGGCTTTCTATTATTTTTTTTGCTGAATTTTGAAAGTTTGTATATAATTAGGGATAGAACGTTTGTCAGAGAGAGAGTTTGCAAATATTTTTTCCCAGTCTCTTAATGAGGTCTTCCGTAGGGCAAAAGTTTTTAATTTGGATGTGGCTCAGTTTTTATCTTATTTCCTTGTATGGACAGTGCTTTTCGTGCCAAGTGTAAGGATTTATTGCATAGCTCTAGATCCCAATGGTTTTCTCTTATTTTTCTTCTAAAAAATTTATAATTTTAGGTTTAGCATTTAAAGTCTGTGATCCATTTTGTGTTAATTTTTGTATAAAATTTGAGACATAGGTTGAAGTTCTTTGTTTTTCTTTTTTGTGTATAGATGTTTAATTGTTCCAGCATTATTTGTTGTAAAGGCTATTCTTTCTCCACTGAATTGATTTGTACCATTGTCAAAAATCAATTAGGCCTTTTTATGTATTGAATTGTGACTCTCCAAAATTTGTATATTGAAGTCCTAATCTTCAGCATCTCAGAATGTAATCTTAATAGCATTTGGTAATAGAATCTTTAAAGATCTTATTATGTTAAAATTAAGTCATTAGGTTAGTCCCTAAGGCAGTGGTTCTCAACTTTCTTAATGCCGTGACCCTTTAATACACTTCCTCATGGTGTGGTGACCCCCATAAAATTATTTTCATTGCTACTTTATAACTGTAATTTTGCTACTGTTATGAATTGTCATGTAAATATCTGATATGCATTTTCCGATGGTCTTAGGCGACCCCTGTGAAAGGGTCATTCGACTCCCAAAGGGGTCACAACCCACAGGTTGAGAAATTAATGCAATATGACTGGGGTCTTTATAAGAGATTTTACTTTCTTGATGAGATTATGTAAAATTGACATTATTCTTTAAATATGTGATAAAATTCTTTAGTGAAGCCATTGGGCCTGCAGATTTATTTGGGGGGAAATTTAAATTACAAATTTAATTCCTGTAAAGTTTATAGGACTATTCAGGTTATCTATTTTATCTTCATTGAGTTATATAGTTGCAGTTTTTGAGTATTTGGTTAATTTCTTCTAAGTTGTTGAGTTCATGACTGTAAAGTTATTTGTAGCATTCCCTTATTGTCTTTTTAATGGTTGTGGGATCTGTAGTGAGTGCTCATGTTTCCTTCCTGATATTGGTGCTTAGTGTCTTCCCTCTTTGTATCTTCGTTGGTCTTGCTAGAAGTTAATTGTTTTTATTGATTTTTTTGGAAGAAGTCGGCTTTTGGTTTTATTAATTTTCTTCACTTCCAGTTGCAATGTCATTAATTTAATTTTTTTTATTTCTTTTCCTTTATTTGTTTTGGATTTATTTCTTTTTCTAGCTTCTGGAGATAGGACTTAGATGATTGATTTGACACTTTTTCACTTTTCTAACATAAGCTTTTAGTGCTATAAATTTCCCTGCAGGTTATTTTATTGGACATAGAGTTCAAGGTTGACAGCTCTTTTCCTTCAGCAACATAAAACATGTTGTGCCACTTTCTCCTGGACACCATATTTTCGTAGGAGAAATCAGCTGTCCTTAAAATTTCTGTGTCCCTATAAGAAAAGTGTCATTTGTCTCTGGTTGCTTTCAAGGCCCTTTATTTGTTTTTAATTTTTAGAAGTTTTCTTACAATGTATCTTGGTGCAGATCTCTTCTGGTTTGTCCTATTTGGGATTTGCTCAGCTTTTTGAATGTGTCAGGTTGTTTTTTTTTTTTTTCCACCAAATTGGGGAAGTTTTCAGTCATTATTTCTTTGAAAACTTTTCAGGCCCACATTCTTTCCCTTCTTCTGAGACTCCCATGTTGCAAATATTAGACCTTTTGTTATTGTTCAGCAGGTCTCTGAGGTCTGTTGGTTGATTTCCTTGTTTGGCTGGAGTATAGTCTCAAGTAACATATAAGAAAGAGTGTGAGGAAAGTACACTTTCCCAATCTTAGCATCAGTACAAACGTCTTTATTCTTCTTTCACATTTCACTGTTAGTATGAGTATTGAATTTCAGGTTGAAAATAAACTTTTACACAGCATTTTTAAGGCATTGCTTTATAATCTTTCAGCAGCCAGTGTCGCTGAGGCACGGTTGGAAGCATGAATGCTTTTCCTTCCTTTGTGACTCAATTTAATTTTTAATTTTTCAAAAGTTTAAGGTAATATTGTTTATATTCATGCCAAACCCACACAGTATTGATTACTATAGCTTCTTAGTAAGTCTTAAAAATTGCTCTTTTTTTCCATATTAATTGGGCTACTCCAGGTCTTTGCATATCTATGTAAATTTAGAATGATTTGTCAATTTCCACAAAAGTAAAACCTCCTGGGATTTTTCTTAGGTTCGAAATAAATGTAAGGATCAATTAGTAGGGAAATAATACGTTAAAAATATTGAGACTTTTTACCCAATAACAAGGTATATCCTTTTATTTCTCAGGTTGCTTTTTCTTTCCTTCACTAATATTTAATAGAGTCTTAAAAATACAGGCCTTGTACACTCATGTTCAGTTTCTTTATAAATGTTCCATAGGTGGGGTTGTACATGCGGCTCTCTATCCTTTCCTACTAATTGTTGGGATTTCACCAGGGCACTGGGAGCTCTAGGAGCCGTGTGATGTCCTGGGCAGTGAAATACACAGATCTCATAAGGATCTTCATAAAGATCTCCTTGTCTGGGATCTGGGTCCTCTTTTTCAGTGTAGCTGATAGCATGCATGGGTTTTGAGAGGTTGTGAGTAGAAAAGGAACATGGTCCCATATACTGTATTTTTCTATGTATAAGACGATACTTTAGTTTAAAATTGTTAACCCAGACATTGAGGATCATCTTATACACAGGGGTAACTGGTTGAGAGGGTTTCTTAATGTTAGGTTAGAAAAGTAGGGGTCATCTTATACGTGGGGGCATCTTATATAAGAAAAAATACTGCAAGTTTAAAGAAGAGTATTCTGCCTATAGCACGTGTGTGTGTGTGTGTGTGTGTGTGTGTGTGTGTGTGTGTTCAGGAGTGGGGGGGAATGTGGCCATGCCATGGACAAGGACACCAGGACCAGGAGAGGTCTTGGCCTGGATGACTTTGTAATGGTGAGAGGAGCCTCTCCCCAAGGAAGCCATGTCAGTGATCCTGACCTATGCTATCCCCCAAGCTGTGGACATGAAAAGCCTTCCCTTTTTAAGTGCCGAAAGAACAGGCAGAGTTCCTTCCTCACTAGAGAAGAAACTCTGGGATGGTTTGCTGCCCATCCCCAGTGTGAATCTCTATAATTGTCTCCTTTTCTTGCCCTGATCTATGTGGCCAGTTTGCCTCTCTTACTCTGGATTCCCTCTCTTGGTGCCTCCTGGGACCAAGTCACATCAGCTGTACCTCTGAACTTGAACCCTCAATGCAAGCTCAGCATGGCCGCTGGGGAATGAGCCTGGCTGGGATGAGCTCGAGCTCATTTTGTGTCTTTGAGATGAGGCTGCTTGCCTTTCTTTAGAGGGACCCTTTGAGGCACTTAACCAATTTCTATTAGTCATCACCCAATAGTTCCACCCAAACCCAAGTCTCTGTGTGGAAGGGCACTGTACCTAAAATCCAGTGGCATCTCATAAATACAGATCATTTTCCATGGAGGCTGGGCTGGGGAATTCTGGAAGCTGGTGGGACATAGTTCCATCACACGTCAGCTCACTGTTGCTTCTCTCTTCCATTGGAGAGGCAGAAAAGATAAAGAGCGACTGGAATCCACCAGAAGATGCCCAGTTGTTCTGCCATGCAGCCAAACCAGCCTCATCACAAACCAATAGGACAAGTAGTGATGGTCAATCATTTTTCATTGTCACTAATGAAAATGGTGCTGCCTCTGGCTGACTAGTCCAAAGTGCCCAACAAACGAATTCTGAGTCCCAGGTGAGGACTCTAGATCTGGAAGGTCTTGAATCAACTAATGACACACCTTGTGCAAATTTTAAGCCTCCAATAATGTCCGTGCATGTGGCCTAATGGTACTACAGAGATTTTAGGATTGGTACATATATTAGTCACTGTAATTAAAATCCTGGAGTTATATTATATGTTATTTGTATGGCAGTTTGTGATGTGTTTAATGCTCCCAGTTTCAAAATCATTAAAGCTACTGTCCCTGGCTGGCCAAAGTGATAAGCAAAGTAAGAATGTGACGTTATTCCCTCTTGACAGGGCAGGTTGGGAGGAAGATACGTGTGGGACTTTCTTATAAGAGACCAAATGCCAAATAAAAGAATTCCAGCTGTGCAAAAGGAAAGTTGAAATGGTTTGTTAGGATCATTAATATTGCAATGAAAACTAATTAAACCTGGAGCTAGAAGGAGTTCATTAGTGGTTCAGAGTCAAAGATTCTGCCTTTGCAGGGTCGGTTACAGCACTGTGGAACTTGAGAAGTTTTTCATTGAGCTTCGAGTCATACAGGTCTCTCCTTTTTGTGGCCTCTGGAATTGGAGCTGCACCAAGGATGGACACTTGGCACATGTTAGCACAAAGAATTCCTTGGAGTACCTGAAGTAACCTCAGCCCCTCTTCCCAGAGGTGACCGGGACAATGCCACTCCTGTCTGGATGGGTCATCCCTTGCAGGCTACTGAGAATGGGATTTTAAAGCTTGGGAAGCAGACTGGGTAATGAGAAAGGTTTTAACATCATGACTCAACTCACCTCAAACCATTAGAAATAAAAGTGATCCATAGCTTCAGCAGTGGCCTTGTACTACTGAAATATTTTCACACACGTCTCATCTGCTCTTCTCAACAGTCCTCACAAAATTGCTCTACCATTTCTTTCCCCAACTTGGTTGCCTGACAGGGGGAAGGTTGTTTTGTTGTGAGCTGGGTTGGACTGGCTGCATGTTTATGAAGGAGGGCCCAACCCTTAAAAGAAGGGGCTGGAAGCAGGTGTGGGTGGAGGGAGAATGAAGCTGGGATCCTACCGAACACCGCAGGAGCTGGGAGGCTGGAGTGGCCTTTCAGAGGTGTCCTGAGTCGGATTGAGATGGTCAATTCTTCATCCTTTTGCTTTGATCATTGGGCGGGAGCTGCCTGGGAAGGGTGGGACCCCGGGCCGGTGGCTCTGTGCTGACACTACCTGTGAAAGGTCTGACAGCTGGAGGACCCCCATGCACAGTGCCCCTAGCAGCTGGGCAGCAAGTCCTTTCTCTCAGGGGTTCAGTTTGGGTTATCATTATCTCTCTTGAGCCAACATAGTACTTGGAAATTATAGTTTTTTAATAGATATTTGTTGATGTAGATGGAACATTTCTGTTTCACACAGAGGAAACCAAGGTGAAGAAAGGTGAAGTGAATGGAGGAACGAGAGTTACAAGGAAGTTCCTTAACTCCTGAAGCCTGGCCATGGACTCTGTATCTTAAGTCACTCTACTCAGAAACAATAAAATACCAGAAGGGGAACTACTGGGCGATGATCATTGAGCCCCTGGTACAAAACTGAGTTGATGTTTTATCGCCCAAAGAAGAGAGCTAGATTTTCTCTCTTTCAAAGCTTTTCCCTGCATCCCCAACCTAAGCCAGCCTTTGGGTGGAAGGTTATCATTGGTCACAAGAGGAAGAATAGGGGCTTATCTGCTGTTAGGCTGAACAAACTTGGCCTTGATTTTGAGGTCCCCCAGAGTGAAGCTGGGCCCTGCTATCCACACTATGACTTGGCAGCTTTGGCCAGACCAAGGAGCTTCCAGGGCTGGGGTCTGGACATAGAGCATAGAGCACAGAGCACCCCCCCCCACACACACACTCACAGGCCCAGGGTTGCAGGAAGTTGCCTTGAGATGCCCTTGGACATCTTGGCAGTTTGTTACAAGGCCTCAGGTCCTTGCTTACATTTTAGGTAAAACCATAACAAACATGTAAATCTGATAACCAGACAAGTAAGACAAAAATGTTTACTTTTCTTGATTTTCTGGTCCTCAAGTACAGCACTTGTTCATGTGCCATGAGGGGATTATGGAAGTGCCAACACACTGTTGCCCTCAGCCTTGGGGGCACTGAGCCGGCCCAGGGAGGGGCACTGTTACCTCCACACTCAGGCAGCCCTCTCTGTTTATTCCCATGTTGCACGTGTGCTGTAACCTGGAATGAAGTATTTCAGTCACCCTCATGTTGTGGTAAAGATCTCTCTCAGTTTTCCAAATCACATCCCAAGTCCCAAAGGAAACGACCCCTTTCTCCCGGGCCCAGAACATTCACGGTGTAGCTGCCGGGTACGCTAGATCCAAGGCTTCTGATAGCATCTCCCTCAGGCCCCTCATTTTGCAGATGTGGGCACCAAGGTCCAGGAAGGTGAACACCTGGGTATTAGGCAGAGATGAAGTCGGTTTAATTTGACATTCTCCTAGAATGATTTTAAATGATAATTATTTATTATTCATTGCACCCTACATGGTGTATTTTATGCATTATATTCATATAATTGTTACCACATCATAACTAATTGTGGTTAGTTCTTCAGTAGCTGAAAGCAGCCTGCTGAAGTGGGTGTTTAAATATCTTTTCTTTTTCACCTCAAAGTCCAGCCCAGGAAGACTTTTGCTTTTCGTTAACCACAGACAGCAGAGAGAGGGCAAGAAGAGGAGGTTTATGGGACACCACTCACCATCCCCAGTTCTTCTTGGTGGTCAGCCATCACGTCCCACCGTGAGGGGAGGAACACATCTCCAGGACATTTCAAGGTGCTGTGCAGTGTCTGAAGACTCAGCCTGACTTTACTGTGGGCCCCCATATGCTATCATTTTAGAGGAGTAGAAAATTCAACGATCAACTCTGAATTTTCCTTGTCTACCTTCAATATAGTTTAAGGTTATGGGTTAAGTTCAACTGCAATAAAATAGAGAAATCCCAACATCTCAGTGGTTTACAAGAGTCTGGGCCAGGCAGTCCAGCACTAGAAAGGCAATCCCATGGTGTCATCGTAGTGTAGGCTCCTCTCTTTCTTCTTTACACTCTGATGTGTAACTTTCATCCTCAAACTTGCCTCATGGCCCAAAGTGGTTGAAATGTTCCAGCCATCGTATCAGCATTCCAGGCTGGCACAAGGAAGGAAGCAAGGGGTGAAGTGGGGGGACTGAAGATTGCTATTTCCGGTTGTATAGGCTTTCCAGCAGTCCCACAGAATAATTCATTTCCTTTCCATTGGCCAGAAGCAGCCACAGAGTGCCTTTAACTGCAAGGGAGGGAGGCCAAGATTTTAGCAGGTGTCTGTTCTTCTAGCTAAGAAGCCAGGGCTCTAGAACTAAGGAGGAAATGAACACAATGGTGGGATGTAACTCACCACTGTCTCGACCATAGGCTTCTACAAGGTAACACAGGCCAAGCCTTCAGCACAGCACCTGGCACGTAGGTTCTGGTTCAGTTAACAATGGTTAATGGGGTCCTTCCACCTGCCGGGGCTGAGGCTGCAGACAGAACGCTCAGCCAGCTCGTGGAGACGTGGACAGTCCACCAACTAGACAAAGCATCTCTGAGCAGCTCTGCTTCTGACGAATGGCACCTACGCTACAGAGCCAGTCAGCCAGGGTTTTGGGGGGTGCCTATGGTCTTCCAGTGTTTTATGGCCATAAGAAAGTTTGGGGAGCTGCTGAAAGAGGCTGCTTGTATAGGCAGCATGGTTAGGTGGGTACAGTACAGGTTGGGAGCCACAGAGCCCTGGCTTCAAATCCTACAGTGGTACTGTACCTACCCTCACTGTGCCAGACCGTAGGTTCCTGGTCTGCCAAACAGAAATATAGTGGCCCTTACCTGGCAGGCCATCGTGTGTATAGTGACCAGCGCAGCTCTTGTCAAGATGCTACTGCTACTGTCACATCTGGCAGGACCAGCAGGACTGTCTGACTGGGAGCACGACAGGCTCCTTGGATCAGGTTTTCTCTAAACAAGGAAGAAGAGAAAAAGTCAGAATGGCCCTTTCTCCACTCTTTCACTTTCACATAGAAATCAATTTGTTTAATGACCTGTTAAGAATAGCAAAATAAATTTGTTCAATGATCAATTTTATACCATAATACCACTCAGTACTCGGTAAAGCTAATGGAAAAAGTAGTCTTCAAGGTGCCATTGGTCTTCTAGAGCTTCCGTTTTGTAACTGTGCTGAAGCTGGGTGACTCTGAGAGCGTGGAGGTTCTGGGCTGGTGGGAGGTGTCCAGAATGCCTCTTGTGCATATGAACCTACAGCGCACACAGTAGGGGTTTTACGTTCCAGATCATGGGTCCCCTCAGAGGTCCAGCACTGTGGCCCATGAGTTCATCAGTGCAGGAGGCAGAGAAAGGACCTTTGCAATACCAACCCCCACACATGGGTGCCTTGGTCCTAAGCAGCAGCTGCGTGAAACTCTGACAAAATGAAGCTGGGACCCCTGGGCAGGCTGCTTCCTCTGGTGGAGGTGAGGGGCAGTTTGTTTGGAATGGCCTTCTGAGCAAAAATGGCCAGCAGGCTTTGTATTCTCAACAAACCTCCTAAATTGTAGGTATTCAAAAACCGTGTTGGTTGATTTTTTTCAATGACCGTGTTGTTATTTTTCTGAAGTTATCTAGAACGCCTCCTCACCCATGATGAGTTCAGCTGCTGTCATCTGCCTGATTCGGGGCAGGTTCCCCAGGGTCTTTCCTCCAGCTCAGGAGCAGTGTTTCTCAGCACGTGGTCATGGCGCCATGTCCATCAGGCCTCCCGAGGCAAATGCAGGGCCCCACCCCCAGACAGTGGCATCAGAATCTTTGGGGCTAAGCCTGGAAAGCTGCATTTTGATGACTTCCCCTGGTGCTTCTTCTGTACAGTTAAGAACCAATAACCGTGTCCATCCTGGATTTTCTCGGCTCTTATATGGAGACCTGGGGTTCTACTGCTATGATTGGACCCCTCTTTCACAACAGGCCTCCACAGGATTCTTCTAGATTGACACTCATGCTCGCTCCAGGGTCAGAGCTAGGAGAAGGCAAGGAAGTGACTGGGGCGCAAAATTTAAGGAGGTGCTTGTTCTTAAGGGGGCATCACTCTCAGGTTGTACAGGGGTCAGTGGCCACCTCAGAAGGAGTCCTCCTTAAATGTCACATCCACCAGCTCACTTGGCTCATTCCAGTCTCTAATTTCAGAAAGTCTTCTTTTTTGACCTCTCATGTTTTCTGGAAGACCTTTCAGATGCTAGAAAAACATGAAACCCTTTGCCTGACATTTCTAATCAATTCATTCAGGTGTGGGTGACATACTCATCTTTGCTTAGCATAACCTGCTATTTCTTTTTTAAAAAAAACTTGGATTTGTGCAACATATGCAATCATGGGTTAAATATATTTAAATTGCCATAGATGCTTAGAACTGAGAGAAGTATTAGAGACAACACCATGCATCTCTCTCTTTCTCATATTTGCCTACCTTCCTGTCTATCTAGATCTGTTTTAGTAGGAATAATATGTTACAGTTAATTTGATGTCATAGTTTTTCTTCTTAGCGAATCTACTATTTGTAGGTTTCCATTCTGGCCTTTCCACAGGCTTGCCGCAAAGTCTGGAGCAGAGGTCCCCACACGTTAGTGCCATGCATCAGCAGTTCTGGGTGGGGCCTGAGAATCTGCATTTGCAACAAGCCCCCAGGGCATTGCACATACCCTAGCAGCTCCAGACCAGAAGCAACTCAAATGTTCTTCAGTGGGTGAATGGTTAAACCATGGTACATCCACGCCATGTGATCCTACTGAGCAATAAAAAGGAACACAGCATTGACACATGCAGAAAATGAGATAATTTCAAGGGAGTTGTGCTGAGTGATAAAAGGCAATCCCAAAGGATTACATATTGTCTGATTCCATTCACATAATGTTCCTGAAGTGACAAAATGATAGAGATGGAGGACAGAGTAGTAATTGCCGGGGGTTAGGTGAGGCAAGGGGGGTGGGTATGGATACAAAAATACAAGGGATTTTTGTGGTGATAGAGCTGTTTCCATCTTTGCTGTGATGACTGTCCCACTAATCTACATATTCAATGAGATTCCATAGATTTATACAAATGCAGATGATCAAGTAAAGCAGGGGTGATATGAATAATGATGTATCAATGTCAAATTCCTGGTTGTGATATTGTACTACAGTGATATAAGATGTTATTATTGAAGAAACTGGTTGAAGGATATACCGGATCTCTCTATATTATAGCTTCTTATAACTGCATGTCAATCTCAATGATATCAAAATAGAAAGTTAAAAAATAAAATTTCCTAACTAAAAATGTGGCTCAATTAAGTCATTAAAGGTTAAAGATATTTGGGAAAATGTAACACTATATTGAAGTTTCCCCTACTTACATCTTTTGGTGCTTCTCTGATTACTTTTTCTTAGGATAGATTTGGAGAAATGTAATTACTGAACAAAAAGTGTAATTTTTAAGGCTCCTAATACATATGATCAAATTGTTTCCAGAAAATCTGTATAATGTATGCACCCACCAGAGTTGGTTGTACGGTGCCCAACAATCTTAATGGTCTCTTTCAATGTTAAAACAAAACCAAACATAATTCCCTCACTTCTTGCCAATCCCACACACATTAGAAAATATCTCATTGTTTTCACTCCCATTCCATTGATTACTAGTGAGGCTGAACACTTTTTTCATATATTTATTTTATTGGTCGTTGCCTTCAGACTTAGCTCATATTGTTATTGGGATCTTGGTAATTATTTTCTTCCTGATTTGTAGAATTCATTAAATCATGAGAATATTAACCTTTTCATCACATGTGTTAAAAACACTCTTTTTTAGTTTTTCTTGGTCTTTTATTTTCTAAATGTGGCATCTTTGAGATAACATACGATGTCCACACACAGATTATGCAGTTTAATCTATCCGTATTTTCCTCTGTGATTTTTTAAAATTGCTGATCTTAGAAGTGTCTTCACCATCCTGATATCAGTAATTGTGGGCATGTATTTACTTCTTTTCTCCAAGGTTTCATTTCAAATAAAAATTCCATTTCATGACTGTTTCACTTCTTTCCCCTTGGGTGTGATGTTCCTTTCATCATCCTAACTCTTAAATATTTTTGAGATATACTTTCTGTGCTTACTTCGTCTGTTAGATTGGTCTGTTTGCCAATTCTGCCATAAAACACTTAATTGTTGGAACTTCAGAATACACTCTAAGATTTGGCAAAACAGTTCCCTCTGTTTCTCAAAAATGCTTCTAATGTTTTTTGCTTGCTTTTATGTTCTAGATAAAGTTTAGAATTCTTTTATAAATGTTTGTTTCATTAAAAAATTCCACCAGTATGTGGATAGTATTTGTTTCATTTATTTATTTGTTTGTTTGTTTATGAGACGATGGCAACTTTGCAATACACTTGAATTTTATTTTCTCCATTTATTAAAATACTACTTTATCTGTTTCAGCAAACTTTTCTATTGCTCTCACATGTACTGTAATAGTTTATTCCTGGTTATTTTATATTTATTGCTGATATTTTGTGATGTTTTGTGTTTATGTTTACTTATGTTGCACGCAATAATCTTATTGATTGAAAGTTTTTTTGTCCAATCTTCTTGCGTCATCTTACTTACTTTATAGTCATATTGTCTGCAAATAACATAACGTGGCGGGACTGTCTCCTGGAGGAGACCTGGCACTCCTCACTCTATGCTACTGCACCAGCCAGAACTTCCCTGTCAGAGTTAACAGCTATTGGTGCTTGTGGCTTCTTTCCACGTGTTTCATTTCAAAGGTAAGAAAGCTGCCTATTCATGAATGAAGCATGAGTTTGGTTTAAGGTTTTCTTTTACCATTTGAGAATACAGCAATCCCTCTTATTTCTGATTTTGATTTTCAAGCTTTCTGTTATCATGGTCAAAGGTCAAATATTAAATAGAAGCTTCCAGAAATAAACATAATAAATTGTACTCAGTTCTGAGTGTTGTGATAAAATCTCTTGTGCTCCCACTTTGTCCCACCCTGCACATGAATCATCCCTTTGTCACACTTATTTACATTGTATAAGCTGCCCTGCCTGTTAGTCACTAAGTGACCTGTTAGTCACTTAGTAGCCATCTCGGGATTTGTGTTCAAGTCACTCTTATTTGATTTAATAATGGCCCCAAAGTGCAACAGCAGTGACACCAGCAATTTGGACATGCCAAGGAGAAGCCATAAATTGCTTCCTTTAAGTGAGAAGGTGCATATGTACACGCAAACGTAGTACGTACTCACAGGGCTCGGGGTTACCTGTGCTTTCAGGTATCCACGTAAGGTCTCGGAATGTATCCCCTGAGGGAGACAAGGAACTACTGGATATCGTTCAATTTTTAAAATTGTAAGAAAGTATTTCCGTATTCAGTTTCATCAAATGTCTTTTCACCATCATTTTATAATACATCTCATAAGACTATTAGATTTCTTAATGTTTAATCTTCCTTGCATTCCTCATGTAAAATCACCTCGATCAAGGTAGAAATTATTTTATTCTGCTATCGTATTTGATTTGCTAGTCTTTCTATGAGGACTAGCTGCATAATTTGCAGGGCCCAGTGTAAGTAAAAATGTGGGGCCCCTCATTGAAAACCTTTAAGAATATCAAGATGGTGACAGAATTAAGCCATGCCCAGGGTCCTTCTGGCACAGGGCCCTGTGTTGCTGCATTGGTTGCATGCCAATTTATCTGGCCCTCACTTTGTTTTTATATTTATTAATGAAGTTGAAATTGGCCTGTAGTTGTTTATTTGTGCTCTCTTGGTCAAGTTTTGATGCTTGATAAGGTTTGTGCTTATTTCAGAAAATGAATAGGGTAGCTTGTCGTATTTTTTGTCTTCTCGTAGAGTTTATGTAGCATGAACTTGAAAATGAGAAGGGAACACATAGATATGGTCATTGGGCTATTGTGTGTTGACATGTTATTTCGAATATTAAGAAAAAAATTCCCACATAAATAGTGTTTCCCCAAGGTTTCCTAATTTTCTAAAGTCAGTTTTAATTATTTGCTGTTTTTCCATAAGATTGATTACCTTTATCTGGGTGCTTATACCCTTTGGCATAAATTTCAATGTGAGATTTCATAACAATTTTTATAATTTTCTTAACTTCGTTAACATCTCATTTTACAGAACTAATTATATTTATTTGTCTTTTTCTTTTCTTGATTATATTTACTAGAGATTTCCTTATTTTATAGTGATTTTCACATACCCCCAAACTCCTCCACACAAACAACCAATTTGAGAAAGATTTATTAATTATGACTTCTTAGAATGGGTACTTAATCTGCTTATTGGTTTTGTTTGCTATCTTGATTTCTGTTTTTATCTCTCTTGTTGCCATCTACTCATTCTACTTAGACTTTTCCTTTTCTTTTTTCCTGCTAATTTTTCATGTTCTTAACTTATCTTTGTGAAAATACATATGTATAATGAAAGCACTTAAGGGCATAAACTGCTTCTCCTTCTGCTTTTGGGCACATTCCATGTTCTTTGAAATTCAGTATTCTTCTTTTTATATTTTCCCCCAAGAATTTGTAACTGCAAATGCAACCTCTTATGATTCTGGTTAGTTAAGAGTTCTCCTTCCTTCTTTTTATTTCCAGGAGGCTAAATTTTGTTTTCCTATTTAAACTTTGTTACCAACTTCTAATTTTGTTGTGCTTTGTTTTAGACTGCTGTATATATTATATAATTTCTACATTTTTAGGTTTTTGTGTCTTCTTTTATAAATGGCCAGGATGCTTGATAAGTGGGAGTATTCTCTGAGGGTACAAAGTCCAAATTTCACCCATCAATCCAATGTTAGTAATTGTAATTCTCAGGGGTTCCCTGGTGACCTAGTGGCTAAGGCTTCAGCACTCTCAGCAGTGCAGCCTGGGTTCGATTCCCAGCCAGGGAACCACCAAAAAAAAATTATAATTCTCATTCTCTCTTATTTTTAACTAGATGGTGTGTTGAAGATTAAAAGATATATGTTGAAATCTATGGCAAAAAATTTCCTCTCAGTTCTTTACTTCCATATTCCTTACGATGCTTTATATCTACTGTGCCATGTTATTCTGAAGGTGAACTTTCCTGAGTGTTACTTATTTACTCTGAATGGTTTCTTCTGTGAGCACCACCATTCCCTGCTAAAGAGCCTTTCTCTAAGGCGTGCAGTCTTTGTTTTCTTCAGGACATTTCCCTGCATTTCTGATCCATTCATGTGTCCGTGCTTTAGTTCCTCACTGTCCATCTCCCCCTTATTCCTTACGGGTCCTGAGCACAGGACCTGCCTGACAGTTCACCCCTGTGTCCCCAGCACAGTCCCTGGCACATGCAATACACTCAGCAAACATGTACTCGAGAACTAGATAACAAGGGACCCTCTTTGACATGTTAAATGTTTTTTTTTTTTTATCTTGAATTTTATTTTACCTGGAAATCACCTGACTATTTCCGCTCTGTCCTTCCTCCCCCTCCTCTGGTTCCTGGTGGAGGATTGAGGTCATCTGGCTGTTCCTTGCTCTTGATGTTGCAGCTGTCCCCTGCAGGAGGAGCCCCTCTCTCCACTTGTGTTCACTCGTCTTGGCCTGTTTGCTCTGCCATTGTGTATCTGGTCCCAGCAAGCTTGGCCAGCCAAGTGACCTAAGGACACTATCTCTCCTGAACCTCAGGCCCCTCATGTGCTATGAGGATAAGTAAGATGGTGTGTGGCAGGCAGTGACACTGAATGGAACTGACACCAGTCCCACTCTTTAGGAAAAAACAACAATGGAAATGCCACCTGCCAGCAGGTTGCTAACTGACCTGCTGGATGTTGGATGTGCCAAGGGCCACCCCAGGGCCCGAGAGGAGACACCTAAGTGCTGTGCTAGCCTTAGGGGGTGACCTGGTATTGGAAAATCAGTAGCTTGCTAGGGCCTTCCAGAGGGGGTGCAAAGTAACAGCCATGGTTATCTGCATTTGCCATTGGAGTTAAGGGGTTTGTCCTGTGTCAAACAGCGTGTTGATGGGGGGCTGGAGCTATTGATATTTTTAATTAAGTCAGGGTCCTGCTTTGGAGAAGCTGTCTCATCTAAGATTCCTCACCTGATCTGCAACATCGCAAATAGTGAAGGGAGCATAGGTCACATCTGACGCTCTTGGTCCCTGGGAAGAGGATGGCCAGGCATTTTGATTCTCCTCTCAGGGCACAGAAAGCCAGGCAGCATCCTTGACCTCTCTGGAGTAGCAGACGAGGAAGACAGTGACAAAACTGAGATGAAGAGACCTGAGACTCCTTTTCTGAGGCCCCTCAGGCAGGCCTCTAGATTAAACAGTGTTCTACCTTCCAGCCTCTTGCAGTCCAACCACCCTGGTCCAGATACTCGGGCCCCTGGATCTGAGCCCGATGCAGTAACTTCTCTGAAGAGTGGTTTCCTGCCCTGACCCTGGGAAGCTAGGCCTCTGCTATTTCCCCAAGCTCTCCTCCCTGGCCACAGTCAGGTCATGAGCCAAGCTTCAGGAGGGTCCCTTCAAGGCCTGTTGGACTCATCCCTGACGTGGAGGGAGTCTCTTAGCTGGGTGAATTCATTGTCCTCTCCCTCCAGCACCCCACACTGTAATCTCCCCTCTTTGGCTGTTCCTCATCGCTGAGTCTGTAGAAACATCCAACCTACTTCTAGGCCAAGTGCCTTAACAGCAAGAATTTACTGTGTATTTCCCACTTCCAGCTTTGTTTATTCATTTCCTTGTGCCTCTTATTGCTCCCAGCCATAGCCTTCAACTCCAGAGTTTGACAGACAAATGCCTGAGCCCTGGGGAGCAAGGGTTAGCTCTCAGCCTTGAGCAGCTGGGCCCAACCTGCCCCAACCCATAGGGCCACAGCGATTCAAACTTGGCTTTGCAAAAGGTCTCCTGGCTGAACATCCCCAGCAAATGTTGGATCTCAATTCCTCTAAAGTAAGAGGAATACTTTCTCCCTTCCCTGGGGTGCCCTGAGGATGAATTATTTACTATTTCTAAAGCACTTTGTAGGGTTCGGTATCATTACACAGGGACCACGGGGCTCAAAAGCAGTCCTGGATGCCTGACAGGGTGGTTGTTACTATTAAGCATTTATATAGCACTTTACATTTGCTGAGTGCTTCCCAATCATTTATTAGTTAATTCTCCCAGCACTCCAGAGCTGGTAGCGAACTTCAGTAGCCATGTTCTCTTTCCTGTAGGTGAGGTTACTGAGGTCAGCAGTGGCCGGAGGCCTTGCCATGGTGATTCTACACAGTGGCTCTGTCTTTGGCTCATGAGCTAGCTGCAGGTTTCATTTCATACGACCTTGTCATCAACCCACCCCAATCCCCCAGTGAGGCATCCCATGAAGGATTGTTGAAATTTATGACCTCGGTGACGCCACCAGGCATACTCTCAATTTATGACCTACTGTATCATGAAGGGAAAAACACTGACTTTGGTCAGCTTACAGGAAGTATGACCGTGAGCAAATTTCTTAATGATGCTGCACCTTGAGCTGTTTGATTATCAGTGAGAGATAGAAAACCAGTGAGACTTTTGTGAAGATCAGAAGGGTTAAATGGAAAGAACCAGGCATAAAATAAAGCCTTGTTATCTCCAAACCTCTGATTACTGTCATATCACAGACAGATTTCAGCTTCAGAATTGACACAGGTAGGCCCATGGGAAATGGTATAAAGGAGAGCTTTGGACCAAGAAAAACCCCTGGGACTCATATAGTTTCTGCCTTTAGCTTAAGAGTAAAGAGATAAGAAAAAGCTGAAACTACAACTATTTCAATTATACATACTAAATCATGCTAATTAGAATCCAGGAATTCAGTAAGTTTTTTTCATTAATTAACAAATATTTACTAAGCACCCACTGTGAGCCAGTTACAGTTTCAGGTGTAAGGACTCAGCAGTGAACAGGAGAGACAAAACATAAAGGGATACTAATCAGGCATTGAGTAGGGGCAAGCATGTATTAGAGCATGGTATGTGCAAATGCCCTGGGGAAAGGAAGACTTCAGAACACCCAGGGAACTGAGAACAGCACTGTGGCTGGAGTAAGGGAGAAATGGTGATGAGCTGAGGAAGGACAAAAATGGCTCACAGAGCCCAGAACCGAGGTGAGGGGCTGGGATTTTATTCCCCATGCAACACCTCTGAGGGGCTGTAAGTAAGAGGGTAGTGTAACCCTTCATGGTGCATCATACCTTCAACAGGCAAGAAGCTAAGAACCCAGCTCTATCACATGGTTACTCTCTCAGCTCTAAGAAGTCCATAGTGTGTATTTTAAGTGATATAGACCGAATATTTGTGTCCACCCAAGATTCCTGTTGAAACCTCATCTTCATTGTGATGCTATTGGAAGTAGGACTTTTGGGAGGTGATTAGGTCTTGAGGGTGGAGCCCTCATGAATGGGATCAGGGTCCTTCTAAAAGAGATGCTAGAGAATGGCCTTGTCCCTTCTGCCATGTATGGACACGGCAAGAACATGATTGTCTATGAACTGAGAAGCAGGCCTTCGTCAGACATCAGATATGCTGGTGCTTTGATTTTGGGCTTCCCAGCCTCCAGAACTGTGAGAAATAAATGTTTGTGGTTTATAAACCATCCATTCTGAATAGACAGAGCCACTTAACACAGCCCAATGAAGAAAGCCCTGCAATCGGGCATTCCTCACTCTAGCCTTTGCCACCAAGCAATAACCATGGCTTCTGGATGGCCTTTGCAATGCCCTCATACCCATGGTCCCCTGTTAATCCTCATCAAAATCCTACAGGCTCAGTGGAATGAAACATCTCACATGGGCAGCACTGTTCCCAGTGCTGGTGTGGGACTGACTCTGTGTTGTGAGGCTTGGTCAACCCCTCCTGTCCTCCCTCATGAAACTTGCCCACAGACTGGCTATGGAGCTACCTAATCTCTTCTTTTTCTGGTAGTCTGGGGAAACCATGCCACTTATCAAAGTACTCCGTCATCTCAGAGCTCAGATAAACATTGTGGGTCCCAGGTCTCCTTCCTGGGTGTGATCATAGACTCTGCACCTAGGACAATCTGTGTGGGAAAGCTTCCTAAGAAGCATGTCCTGGCCAGCTAGGTGCTGGCAGTCTGGGTGCAGAAATAAGACTTCAGTGTCTTAGACACGGTGTTTATGGTTGGAGAGAGCCTTAACATCTTCTGGCCGCTCAGGATAATGGCTACAATCACAAGGCCATACTTAATTAATTACCGGATGCATCCTTCTAATGATGTGTATCTAGGAGTCTGTGCCCAGCCTAATGCTGAGTTTCCCTGAAACCTCAGTGTTTGGACAACCCATTGTTGAAAAGCTTTTGAGAAAAATAAGGCTGAGTCCCGAGGTCATAAATGAGCCCGTGCAGCATTTATACATATATCCATTTTACATTCAATACAATAAAACAAAGGCAGTATACTAAATAAAGACAAAGCATTGGCCCCCTACACATCATAAATTTGTAATAACAGGAAGTTTAAAATTAATTTCCACTTACCATCTCTTTCTTCCTTTCTAGAGACTTTTGATATTTCTTCCTCGCAATTTCAGTAAGACACTTGTAAATTCACTTGGCTTGCACTCAGAGAACATGTTCAAAGGGGATAATATTTTTGAAGTATTTTCATATCTAGTAACTCTTCACGCCCTGGGCTCCCCACCTGTGTTGCACAGAGCTCATCCCAGTAGATAGCAAATCCACACTAGTTAGTTTAATCAAAAAGAGGAATTTACAAATCATGTTTGTTTGCTTATAGGATCTACCCTGGAAACAAGGGAATAAACTTGGCTGCACACAGCCAGGAACATTATCCAAACATACATGGGACTATTCTAGAAAAATGCCTCTGCTGCTGCCACCCACTGCTTGACATCCATGCCACCAGGCACTCAGGGTCCCATTTTAGCTGCTGAGCAGAGCCAGTGACTTCTGCAATCAAGTTTCTGGAAGATTCCACCTCCAGTTGTGTGGTCAGAGCCCCTTCTCATTCACTTCATTTTCCAAGTCTTGAGTTGGAGCGTCAGCTTGGCTGATGCTAGGTCGTATGCAGAGCTCTGTCGGGAAGTGGAATGTCTAGTCCTAGTCTCTGCAGAATGCGAAGTCTGGTGAGAAGGGAACTGCCTGAGAGGCCAGCTTGCAGGATCTGCCACACCTGCATTGTGACAATAAGTCTTCATTTCTTCCCCAAGGAGGCAGGTGCTAGCAAGAATACCATGGCATTACTGAGCTCTGACTTTGCACGTTAGATACTTCTTGACTCTTCAACAGGACAATAATCTTAAAATCCAGGATTTATAGAGAAAGAAAGCTTCTTAGAAATTCTTGGAGCCCCCATTAAAATGTTAGCAGCCATGCCCAGCCAACCTGAACATTAAGGTTACAAAAACACATGGGGTAGAGAAACTTATGACAAAATATAATCATAGACTCTGTGACATAGGACTAGGAAGTAAAAAGCTCACCCCATCCACTGTGTTAGGCTGTGGAAGGAGAAGAGAGGAAGAGGTAGAACAAATTGGTTAAATGCAGTCTCTCTCTCTCTCTCTCTCTCTTTGCTCTGTGTATTAAATTTCTATTTAAGGATAAAATCTCTGAAGCAGTCTAAATTTCAATTCCAATCAAGAAAAACTTTGTTGTGTATCTAAAGATTGCATACTAAACCCCCAAAGTCATTACGCAATGCATGAGAAAGATTGTCCTATTTGAAAATGCATTAAGATTATTTGATCTTCTGAAGTGCAATCATTAGCATTACCTAATTTTACCTGTTTGTACAAGCAATTTCTGCATTATTAATGGACTGTGCTCCTAAAGTTCATATGTAAGTCAATGATTTAGAAATCAAAATGTATCAAACACAGGGTCTTTATTTTCCCCCTCATGGGGATAAAACTTGGTAGGGGAAGTCATGCTTAGAAACATTTCTCCAGCCCCCAAATATCAGTACTTCCTAATTTACTCTCCTGCATGTTGTCCTGGGAGGCTATGGGCCTTGAGAGAGGATAAGCAACAATTCATTATCATAGTTAACCTGTAGGGGGAGCAGTTGTGTGCCACTGGCAGAAGAGATGGTGGGATGGCTGTGCCAGAGTTAGGGTTGCTGGCCAGGGGTGCCACAGTCATTTAAGAACCCACACTCTTCCAATTAGTGGCTGTGTGGCTCCCTTAGCTCTGAGTTCTCTGCTGTTCTCTCTCTATTGACCAGCCAAAACAAGCGTGTAGAAAGAAGAGGGAAACCCGTGGAGGCACAAAAAGGGCAGGGGCCTGGCTTGCAAGTGATGTGTACCACTTCATCCTGCATCTTCAACCAGAACTTCATCATTTAGCCCTCCCTTCCTCAGTCATAGGAGAGGCTAAACAGTGTAGTTCGGCTGTGTACCTGGGAGGAAAAGGAAGCATAGCAGGGTTTCTGATCCAGACCAGGGATGCAGTGTTGGGTGCCTTGGTGAGAGGTTCTGAGACACAAGTTCTGAGAGGCAGTAGGCAGCACAAGGTTGGAGGGATCTAGGAGATGTCACATGCAGGGACTTCATAGCCAACTAAAAATGGTGGAATCCAGAGCTCAAAATGTTGGAGCCAAATCGGGTGAACAGCTGCCCTGTGGACAGCAGGCACAGGTGGAGACCTGCCCAGCCAGGCTGTAGTGTAGGTCAGTGAGGACTCAGCTGGAGTCAAAGGTCGCCTCTTCCCTGCTTCCACGAGGCCACATGAGCCCACCACTGCCCAGACTCCATCATTGTCTGACAGCATGGTCTGCTGACTTCCACTTCTCTTCCACCCTCTTTTGGTTCTACTTCCTTTAGGATTGGAGCAAAGAGGGATGGCTGTGGACAAAAGCAAAGCAAGGTAAGTGACAGGCAGTGTCCTCTTTGCTGGTAATGATCTTGTTTTTTTTGGCTAGTGTTGAATCATTATTTATGCATTGGTGTCCACACTTTGAACTGTGTGAGTTCCTTGGGGGCCTCCCTGTAGGGATTTCCTGAGGTGGGAAACCAAACTCTGGCACAACCTTTTACACCCCTCTCCTTCAGCTGGCCTCCTGATGGCATCTCATCTGGTGGTGAACCAAGTTCTAGGGTGGCACATCAGCAATGTAACTCAAGCCTGGCCACCTTTTGGAGCATTGCTGGACATACATTCTTACCATTCAAATTACAGGAGTGTGGGCTGCTTGTCTGTCACCCTCTTCTTGGCCATATCTTCTTTTCATTCCATTTCCTCTGGGTGGGGTAGGTGTAGGGCAGGTGAACAATCCTAAGCAGATGTCTAACTAGGGAATGACGAGCCAATCTCCTCTTTTTGTAGGCACCTAAATCTCTTGGCATCCCCCCTCTCTTATTTGGCTTGGGGGGTGGGGAGGGAACTCTCTCCCCCAAGGTGGGTGGGGGAGAAGCTTTCTGAGGCCTATGACACAGCTTTTCCTTTTCTCCAGTCCAGACCTCCTGCTTAGATAGAATATAACTGGGTTAGGGTGGGCTGGAGTGAGGGTGTGTGTATTAGTTAGGGTTCTCCAGAGGAAAGAGCCAATAGGGCGTGTGTGTGTGTGTGTGTGTGTGTGTGTGTGTGCATGTATATGTATATATACTTATGTAAGCATATATACACACATGTATTTATTGTAAGAAATTGTCTCATGTGATCATAAAAGCTGGCAAGCCCAAAATTTGCAGGGGTGGGTTGGCAGGCTAGCGATCCAGGGAAGTGCTGATGGTGCAGATCAAGTCTGAAGGTACTTGTATTGGAGAGTCAGAAAGAGCCCATGCTGCAGTTCAGATCTGAGGGCTGTCTGCTGCAGAATCCCCCCAGTTTTTTGTTCTATTCTAGCTTTCAACTGATTGGATGAAGCCCACCTCATTATGGAGAGCAATCTGCCTTATTCAAAGTCCACCAATTTAAACGTTAATATCATCCAAAAACACCTTTACAGAAATATCAAGAGTCATATTTGACCAGCTATCTGGACTTCATGGCCCAGCCAAGTTGACACACAAAATTCACTACAGTTGGGGTCACTGAGTTGGTGTTCTCCCTTTAATAACCTCTGAAGAAGCAGTCTGCTCCTCTTTGCTGACCATTTGTTTTCAAGTCCTTGATGACTCTTCAGAATGTGGGACCTTCAGCACCACTTGTCCCCAGTTTTTGTCCACAGTTACAAGTTTGGGTGCAAGAAAACAAAATACAGTAAACATGAAACAAATACTTCCCCTATTTAATTTTGCAGAGATAACAATTACAGATGGCTTATAGCTTTTCAAATTTTTAAATGACATAGCCTCCCTCTGTCTTTCTGTCTCTGTCTCCTTCTTTCTACTTCTGATTATATCCACATCTGTGTCTTTATCTACTTTTTGTTTAAATAGCTTCATTGGATGTAATTCACATACCACACAAGCCATCCATATAAAGTGTATATTTGTAGATATGTGCAAACATCACCATAATCAGGTTTAGAATCTTTTCATCACCTTTAAGTGCAGCCCATACTCTTTAGCCATCACTCCCCTATCTCTCCATCTTCATTCTCCACCCTAAGTAACCACTAATGTACTTTCTATGTCTATAGATGTTCCTATTCTGGACTTTTATATTAATGGAATCATATAATATATGGTATTTTGTGACTGACTTCTTTCTGAGAGTTCTATTTATGTTGTAGCATATAATAACATTTCGTTCATTTTTTATGGCTGAATAATATTCAATTGTAAGGATACACCACATTTTACTCATGTATTCATCAGCTGATGAACACTTAGGTTATGTCCACTTTTTGGCTATTATGAATAATGCTGCTATGCACATCTGTGTGTAAGTTTTTGTGTGGACATGTATTTTCATTTCTCTTGGGTAGATAACTGGGTGCGGAATTGCTGGGTCTTACAGTAACTGTAATCATTGGAGAAACTGTCTGCTTTCTGAAGTGGGTGCATCATTTTACACTCCCACCAGCAGTGTTAGAGGATTCCGATTTCTCTACATCATCCACAACAATTGTTACTGTCTGACTGTTTGCTTCTAACCATCTTAGAGGGTGTACAGTAGGATCTCACTCTGGCTTTGACTTGCATTTTCATGGTGACTAATGGTGCCGAGCACATTTTCTTGTTTGTTACTGATAGAATCTGGACTGCAATATTTGGCTGCAGCCAAATTCTGCTTAACTTTTCTGGAAAAGTTGAGTACTGGTAGTATCTGGGGTTGAAGGGCTGACTTGACTGTCAGAGACAACATCTTCCTTTATTGTCTTCCCCAAGAGTGATTTCTTTTTTTGGTCTGGAACCTCAACACACCTGGGTGGTAGAGCTGGAGTCACCTGAATTTGCAAGGGACCTGCAGCTTAGCTCTCTCCTCTGGTCCTCTCCTCCATCTGCCTTAAGCTTTTTCTTCTCCTGCACCTCAACCTGGCTTCCCCAGACCTCCTTCCACACCTCAGGACAGCCAGAGCCCATTGTATAATGTGAGAAGGACTGGGGGGGAGTCCAGAGATCCTATTCCATTGTGTTAGGCCACAAAGGTCATTTCAGTGAGGATTGATCATGCCTGGAAACATTATATGAGATAATGTATGCTGCATCAAATCAAATTGATCTTTTCTTTTATATACCTACTTGCTGTTTTCTAAAAAGCATGGATGCGCCTGCTGAGTGTAAACAGTTATCATGCTCAGTGTAATGGCTTCCCTAGGCTTGACTACAGCATTGATAAGAAAAGAGTGGCAAATTGAGTAGTCCTGGGGAAAATCTAAGAGTGGGTGGTAGTAATAGAGATGATTTTGACCAGAGGTTGGCACACTTTTTCTTAGGGCCAGATAATAAATATTTCAGGTTGTGTGGCCCATTCTGTCTGTTTTTGTTACTCAACTCTGACGTAGTATACCAGCAATTCTAGACAAGATGAAAATGGTGGTGTGGCTCTTCTGATAAAGCAGGTGGCTAGTCTCCTGATCCTGGGAGGGTTGAAAGAATAAGAGAGAGAGAGAGAGAGAGAGAGAGAGAGAGAGAGAGAGAGAGACCCAACTAGTAGCTGAAAAGTGACCCTTGGGACAAGAGACAGGACTAATAGAAAATTTTCAACTGTGGCTCCAAGCACCTAACACAAGATGTTTCTGGTGTGGAAAGAAGCTGCACCTGGGACAGCTAACATGAAGATTACTAGCAAAAAGTGGTACTCAGCCCAGCCCTTGGTTCCTGGGAAATAGCCTAACACTCAGCTAACTCTGATCAGAATCAGCACTGCGATTCAGAGGGCAGCAGTTTGCCTCTGTCCCTGGGAGGTCTTGTTTTTGTGGGGAAGTGGTTTGAGTGACAAAGCCTCGCCCATCAGCCTGTCACAGAACTCTATCGGAGACACCCTTTTCCCATCAACACCAACCTCGTCACACTTTAGTGTATGATTGCCTAGTGCATAACTGCAGAGAAGAGACATGGGGAGGAAGAGGCAAGGCTGAGGCAGAAGGGCACTGGGGTGGCAGACCTAGGTGCCAGGGGAGGGAGAGCCACCCAGTGGGTGACGGCAGGGCCTAACCATACATCACCCACTTGATGAACATGGACTGTTTCTGGGGCAACGTGGGTGTCAGACCCTGGCATTCTTTTCTAGCATAGTTTCAGTTTGATTTATTTAGAAATCCATTTCTAGAGAAACAGTTCTACATCTTTCCCTGTAGAGATAAAAGTTGCATCATCTTTTTTCCTACAGATTAGCTTTATTTGGCTACCACAATGTCCTACTTTTACTAGTCATGAGATTGTCTAATTTGGTTGCTAAGAAAACAGTACAAAGACCACATCAGCCATTTTTAAAGCTGGTTATTTTGATCATGATGACAGAGCCAGGAATGTTGGTCTGGTTTGTAGTCTTTGGAAAATTATTTCAAGTGAAAGTCATTTCATAATATTTTCTGTTCTGGATAAATAAAACTATTTGTTTTTTAAACCAAGGATTGCCTTACCAGGACATGGAGCTCCTAGGGAGCATGTGAGAGGTACGTGCATAATGCCTGTCGAGTTACTAAGACATGTTCACAGCCACACATTTTCCTTCCATTTAAAGTGAATTTTTCAGGAAAAACACGTGAGGCAAACATGATATGAAAGGTAATACCTTTATTACTCAAAGAGCTCGTGCAGATTTTGAAGAACATTAAGACCTCATCAGAGGCATAGAGACAGAATAACTCACAAAGGAAAAATCAGAAAGATGCAAATGACACAATCCCAGCACCAGTTAAAAAATTAATGCTAGCTCCCAGGGGTAGTCTCATATGGTGTAAATTGGTACTATTTTTTGGAAAGCAATTTGGCAAAATGCTTCAATATTCATAAACATGATCATATCTGTGATCCATAAATCTCACTTCTGGAAAGCTTTCCTAAAGAGAGATCTCAAATCAAGAAAAGCATTATGTATTTGAGTGCACTGCAGAAGCAAGCTAGAGTGCAACAACAGGAGAATGATCTAGCACATTATCTGGCTGATGAACTAATATGCAACCATCAAAATGGTGTGTACAACAAAATTATATATATCACTCCAAATACTAGAAGGCAATACATGAAAAGTATTTCAATCTTTGGAGTGATGTACATGGAATTAAGAATGACTTTAAAAAATCCTTTTATGAAAACTTTCCAACATGCATGGAGGTAGAGAAGGTAATAAACTTTTATAAAGCCACAACCTAGATTTCACAATTTGTCACTCTTTGCAATATCTACTGCATAAAAGTCTCTAAGAGACAATGATATTTTTAGAAAAAAAGTATAACTAATTTGCCGTCATCACAACCAGCAAAGTAAACAATTTTCCTTGTGTGTATGTGTCTCTAAAAATTTGAACATAATTTTAGACTTACAGAAAAATTGGAAGAATAATAGAGAGAATTTCTGTACACCCTTTCTGCAGAGTCTCCAAATGTTAATGTTCTACATATTTGTTCTATTCATCCTTCCCTCCTATAAACACTCACACATTTTTAAAAACCATTTGTCTTATTCTGTTCCAGCTGCTAGAACAAAAATACCATCGACTGGCTAGTTTAAACAATTACTTCTGACAGTTTTCGAGGCTGGGAAGTCCAAGATCAAGGTGCTGACAGATTCAGTGTCTGGTGAGAACCCGCTTTCTGGTTCATAGATGGTCATGTTCTTGCTGTGTCCTCACAGGGTGGAAGGGCTGAGGGAACTGTTGGGGCCCCTTTTGTAAGGGCACTAATCTCTTTCATGAGAACGCCATTCTCAAGACCTAATCACCTTTCAATAGTCCCAACTCCAAATACTGTCACATTGGGAATTAGGCTTCAACAGATGAATTTTGAGGGGACACAAACATATAGTCTAGATATAGCACCATTTGAGAATATGTTGCAGACATGAGACCCCTTTATCCCTAAATACTACAATGTGTATTTCTTAAAAACAAAGACATTCTCTCATAAATGGAGCCCAGCGATTACAACCAATAAACACACAATCGTGGGTATATGACCTGTGTAATGATTACCAAGTGACTACTTTGCTAATTTCAAAATTTCTTCTACATTTATTAGTTGACTTTTCTGCTATATAAAATAGATTTTTCTTCCTATTGATTGATTTATTGAATTTTTGATTATTTCTTTATCAGCATGAACTTGCAGATTCTTATTTTATTAAATGAGTTATTATCTGTTATGCTATTATTTATTTTGATGTTCTATTAAAATTATCCTATATTTGTCCAGTGAAAGCTCTTCTTGCTGAATCCTGTGTCCTTTTGATAGGTCTCCAGAATATTCTGAGCACTTTCTAACTTTTTGGCATAAGATGTTCCAGTTTCATCTTGTACTTTCTATACTCAAGCCCTGGAATCACCCATTTACAAAGGAGAGCTGGCTTCTTTGATTAGAGATTGCATTTAGACACTAAGATCTGAGTGCCGAGTATGCTCATTGCTTCTAGGCTCTCCTGGTGGACCGGGTTAGGAAATGTATGCATGTATACAAACCCGCAGCCACACACCTGCCCACACAACGTGGATGTCGATATATTTACACACATTTTTATACACACATACACACACGCTACAATATACCAGTTTATATAAGTTTACCTTTTCATCTAGTCTAACACCACAGATCTCACCTATCCTTCCCACTTCCATATTTGTAACTCTTGTCTCTAACCATAATAATAGAATTAACTACCATTATTCATAATGTTTATTTGCTCAATCAAGTAATTTGAAGTGTGGATATTTTCTGTCTTCTAATTATGTGGAGAATATGGGTTTTGTGTAATTTTATTTTTTCTTCCCTTCTTTCCTTCCCTTTCTCCTCTCTTCCTCCCTTTTTCCTGCCTTTCTTTCTTCCTTCCTTTTATAGGTTATGTTGAAAGATTTGGATTTAATGATTACCATCATCTTGGCTACTAACAATAATTTCTTAACATTATCTAATATGCCATTTGTGTTCAATTTCCCCTGATTGTCTTTTTATAGTTGATTTATTCTAATAAGGATACAAAGAAATTTCACATGTTTTGTTTGGTGATTAGCCTTTTAAAGCTATTGAAATAATTTATAACAGCACCCCTTTTCATGCCATTTGTTTGTGGGGGAACTGATTATCCTATGAATCTTCCCCGCTCTGGATTTGGCTGAATTAATCCTAGAGGTGACATTGAACATGATTCCCCTAGCTTCCAGATTTTCTTTAGCCAGCAATTACATCTACATACCTGCCCCTGTTGATATTTAGTTTAGTTTAGTTTTGTTTTGGAAGGAATTTTTGCTAAACAGTGTTATGTTCTTTCTGTTGTACCCATAAATAAATCCACATAGATATGGATAGAAAATTTTTAACAGAGGAACCAAAAACATACAAGGGAGAAAAGAAAGCTTCTTCAAAGTCTTGGGAAAATTGGAAAGCCACGTGCAAAAGAATGAAACTAGACTGCTGTCACCATATACCAAAACTCACTCAAAATTGATCAAAGACCTAAGCATGAGACCTGAAACAATAAATTGCACAGAAGAAAGTGTAGGTACTAAACTTATGGTCCTTGGGTTCAGAGAAGATTTTTTAGAATTTTACCTTAAAGTTAAGGGAAGCAAAAGCAAAAATAAATAAATTGGATTATATCAAATTAAAAAAAACTTTTGTGCAACAAAAGACACCATCAACGAAACAAAAAGACAACTAACTGAATGGTAGAATATATTTGCAAACAATGCCTCTGATAAGGGGCTATTATCCAAAATATACAGTGAACTTCCACAATGAAAAAACAAATAATCAATTTTAAAAATGGACAGAGGACCTGAATAGATCCTTCTTCCAAGAAGACATACCTATGGCCAACAGATATATGAAAAGATGTTCAACTTCACTAGCTATTAGGGAAGTGCACAATGAGCTATCACCTCACACCTGTTAGAATGACTATTGTCAACAAGAAAATAGTAGTAAGTGTTGGCAAGGCTGTGGAGAAAAAGGAACTCTCATACACTGCTGGGGGGAGTGAAAATTGGTAAAGTCACTATGGAAAACAATAAAGAGGTTACTAAAAAAAAATTAAGAATAGAACTACCATACAACCCAGAAACCCTTCTTCTGGGTATCTACCCCCAAAAGTCTGAAAACACATATCAGTAAAGATATACGTATCCTGATGTTCATTGCAGTACCATTCATGGTGGCCAAGACATGGAAGCCACCAAAGTGTCCTTTGATAGATGACTCGATAAAGAAGCTGTCTTACATATGTACAATAGAATTTTTTCAGCCATAAGAAAAGATGACATGCGAAATACTGCCATTTGCAACGACATAGATGGGTCTGGAGATGATAATGCTAAGTGAAATAAGGTAGAAAAACTCAAGAACCGTATGACTTTACACACATGTGGATATAAAACTGAAAGTAGCAAATGAACAAGAGAAAGAAACAAAAACTTAGACACAGACAACCGTTTAGTGGTTACCAGAGGGGAAGGGAAGAGGAGGGTAGTAGAAGAGAGAGGGGGTGAAGGGGGTCAGCTATATGGTGATGTCAGGAGGACTGGCTCTGGGCGGCGAGCACTAAGTGCAGTACATAGATGATGTAGGAGGGCTGTCCAGAAAGTATCTGGTCATGCAAAATGAAAAATAGAGGCATTTATGACTGGGTTTTTTTCCAGACTATAGAATTGTACACTCGAAACCCATATAATTGTACTAGTGAATGTCACCTCAATAAATTTAATAAAAAATAAAAATATGTTAAACAATATTTTTAATGGATATATTTATGCCAATCTACATAAAACTATAAAAATAAATTGAAAGCAATGTGAAACTCACTGTAGAGCTAGGCTTAGGGTGAGGGTAAGGAGCCTTTATTTTACCTAAATGTTTTAACATTTAAAAAAAAGAATTAATATAGTACTTGAGCAATTTTTACAAAGTACAGCTGCCTCTCTGTTAACTGACACCCATGCTGGATAAACACAGTATTATTTCTTCAATTTCTGTGTTGGTTGCTTGAGAGTGCCAGTTACTTGTGTTCTGGTTAACGGAGAGTCTCTACTATATATAAGCACATGACAAGATGAGGAAGAAATATACCAAAACACTCTCAGTGATTAATTTCAGGGGTCTAAAAATACGACTCAATGGGCTTTTTACTTTGTATTTTTCTTTTTTGTCCTTTTGATTTTCAAAAATTTTGGAAGAAGGGCAGTGCCTTGCTCAGTAGCAGCAAAAATTTGTCCAGAAAGACACTAGTAGCGGGACTCTGGAGGGATGCTGGCTCTCCCTGCAGCATGAAGGCTCTGTCTGGAAGGGCAGCTGTCCTTGGAGTGGACACTGGCCCTGGGAAGGGGGTCATCTCCCTGCGGCCTGACAGGCTCCTTTGGTCTGAGGCCACCTTGAGGCCAGGTCCTCTGATACAAACTTGTCTACCCTTTTCCCAGTGCCAAACCCTGGACCTCTGGATTCTTTCTTTTCTCTCTCTGCCTCTGTCCCCACAGGCAAAGAGTTCCTAAGTGCTATAGTCACACCATTCTTCATCATTGCCCCTCCCCTGACCTTTGGTGCACTCTCTCTCTCTCTCCCCACTCTCTGTCTCTCTCTCCCAATCTCTATTTTGATCTCTCTCTCTCATCCACGTTCTATAAGACTCCAGATTGGACTTCCTAAATACCATGGGACATCTGTCATTTCCAGGTATAAAGACTCTCCATAGTCTCTCATTGAGGGTGGGACAAAATCTGAAATGCTTAGCCTAACAGCTGTGATCCTCCCTTGAATCTGAGCCCAACCTGCTTGCCTTCATCCTCTCTTCATCCTTCTTTTCCCCTTTCTCCCCACACCTGCCCCTCCACTCTCTTAAGAAACTCTTGCTAGTGCCAAATGGTCTACATCGTGTTTCCCAGGTGAACGCTGGCCTAGAATGCCCTCCCTATCCTCCGGGCTCCTGTTGGCTCCTCTGTGAGCCTCCCTTCGCTCTCAGTAATCTATCTCTGAGTTCCTGTGTCATGTATTATCCATGCCCCACACATTTCTTCTGTGCCCATTATAAAATAATAATAAAGTAATAGCTACTGCTTACTGAATACCTCAATGTCAGGTGCAGACAGGGTTATAAACCAAGGCCATTAGTTTGATGGAGGGCCAGAGCAGTGAGAAGCAAGGAAGGGTGGCAGGATCCAAGACATCAGGCCATATCTGGAGATGAGTTTCTTTGGCCTAGAGAATTTCTTGGGCCCAAGAGAGCCAGGCAGAAAAGGGTTTCCTTGAGGTCATTTTGGGATTCAAGGTGGGGAATGTGAAAAGAGGTCATGTTCAGATGTCTAGAAGGGTTTGGGACATGCCTACAGGCTGTCAAAATGGTCATCTTGCGGACCATGTCTGTGCTGACCCACAGGGGGTCCAGGATGCCAGCCACAGGGAGAAGGGAGCAGACACCAGCATCACCCCTGCCCCTCTCCCCTGGCTCCCTTCCCTTGCTTGTGGGGCAGGTTCTAAAAAGCCAAGGCCCTTGAAGCCTGGCTGCCTGGATGGCCCTCTCCTGCCCCAGGTCAGTGTCTTTCTGTCCCTGTAGCTTCTTCTCCTTCAGGTGCACTGCTTCCCAGCTGATGGCTCCAAGGTTGTGTGGGTGAGGTCCCCCAGCAGTCCAAGACCCAACCTTCTCTTTCTATACAATCTACAGTCCATTTTCTACCTCCAGCATCTCGAGGTTATCTCTAGTGCTTTTCTCAAAGGGACAACCATGGTTCTCGTTTCAGGGCCCCAGGGTCTCAGCACTGGGTTGGACATGATGGAACGACAGGCCCCAGCCTTGAGGCCTGAATAAACTCTTATTTAGGGCTCTGCCTCTTTATCCAGGTGGACCGGGTGTCTTTCACCACAGGGCTCTGAGTCCTGACCACCAAACGTCCTTACAGTACAAAGTAGCTGCAGAGTCCCCAGACAAAACCAGAGGATGTGTGCCCTGAACAGATGGGTCGAAGGAAGCTGGTCCAGGAGGCCGCAGGATTGTGTCCTGCAGGCTGGGGGCCACCTGGAGATCAGACTCCTGGCCTCAGTGGAGCAATGCCTCCCTCCGAATGCCAGCAGCTGGTGGCACGAGCCACCTACTAGGACGCCTTGGGAAAGGCAGTGCATTTGAGGGGGCATTTGGAATGCTCTCATCTTCCGGAATGGATGACGTGGAATTTGCACACGAATGGGTTTATTTTTACCCCATGTTTCTGGAGAAAGCCTAATGGCTTCAAGTGTTTCTCTCTGTTCATAAAATTTAAAAGGGGGAAAAGGAGCGTACATAATTATCATCCCACAGCAGGGCCGTTGGCTGCCTCGGACTATTAGGTCCCATTAAAGATGTAATATCTGTGGTGTCTCAGGAGGAATTCTTACTTATTTACGCTCAGTATTAGGGCAAATATTAGTTAGCATCCAAACAGGATGCAGTTAAGTCTAATCTGATGTCACCAGCAGAGCTTGCCTTATAAACAAAATAAGTGGCAATTACTTTCAAGCTGAACTAATAATTTTTTCAAGTGATTCTATTTGGTGTTCATCAGAAGTGTCCACCGAAGGAAGGTCCGTCCCAGGGACATGCACAGAGTGTGCTCTTTAATCACACTTGCTTTAAATGCACAGATGAAGGCCCTAGGGCTGCCCACTCCTCTCTCCTCCTCTCTAGGTTTCTCTTTGGTACAGTAATTAGGAAATACAACCCAATATAGGAAATGAGCATTGCTGCTTTTATGGGGATTTTAAACCAAATCGCTTTGCTCCTGTAACTGAAGGAACTGCTGCCTCAGAAACCCAGTCGCTGGCTCTCTGCTGCCTGGTGCTTCAGGCTATCTGGATAATGGCTGTTTGGCTTCCTTGGAAGGTATTTCCTGGGAGAAAGGTGGGAGAGCCCAGGAGATGGTGTAGAGGTGCGACCCCACGGGTCAGGCGCGGGTCCCAGCCCTGCCTGGCTGCACATGACCTGCCCGGTGCTCCAGGTGGCAGTTTGGGGGCAAATCCCTGCCCTTCCCTCTTGCACTGCAGTGTCCCCTGGTCACTAATGGCCATGCATATGACTTCTTTACCTCAAACTTCAGTACCTTGGCTTCTAGCACATTGTTCTGAGGCACAGGGTACTGAGCCCAGGCTTGTTTGCCAAGAACTTTGTCAGGTTGCTAAAGCCACCTACACCCAGGACTCTTTGTGTCTTGTCGAATGTGCCCTTGTGGCCTGAGCATATCATACAGTACCCAGAGGTACCCATGCAACAAGCATGAGGGGATCCCAGAGGACTGCACCCAGAGCTATGGTCATTCTTGATCAATGGGACCATAGTCCCTCTGTCCTTCTTGGGCAGGTCAGCTGCTCTGACCCCGTGGTCCTGCCTATGGAGTAGAGAGGTAGCTCCAACCACTGTGCTGGCAGGAGTCCGGAGGCCACATGCAGAGCTGTGCTCTGAGTGCAGATGGATCTAACACAGCTCTCCTGAGGGAGCTGCTTCCCTACCCACACCTCTGCCCAGGCCACGGCCGGTCTAGGTCATGAGAAAGTCCATGAGAACTTTAGATCCATGTCCTGCCCGGGGCCCAATCATCTCTCCATGTAGCTCCATTCCATTGCACGAAGTCATGGAGCATTTTTCGTGAATCAGGTTTGGCAAGGCCCAATGGGCAGATTCGGAGAACGATGAGGCCCAGATTCTACCTACACAGAGCATGCAAGTCTAGTGAAGAAAGTTGGCAAAATATAATGAATAAAGATCACCAGACTGAGTCGAGTAAGCCCCTATGGTGATTAGACGGTGGTCACAGGAGGCATCATAGCCATGTAGGAAGACCAGGAACTTCTTCAGGTAGAAGATGACATGTGAGACCTTATAGGTCAGATACCATTCCACCGTGAGGAACTGGCTTCCAGGGATGACATTCCAAGCAGAGGGAGCAGGCGGCAGAAAGGAGTGGAGGTAAGGAGGGAGAGAAGATTTTTCTTTTTTTATTCAAGCAACGGAAACTCAGTCTGGTTGGCAAGACTAGTGGAGGTATAATGGGTGGATGCTAAGCTATTTAAGGAAATCTGGGAAAGATGTGAGTGACCAAGGCTCAGGGGGCAGGAAACCAAGCTGTAGTGACATCTGTGACCTTGGCAGGACCTCACTGGCCTTCTCTCTGGATGCTGGCTGCCCTTCTAGTTCCTAGGAATAGTGTGATTGGGCACCCAGGTCAGGTGCCTGCCCAGGACCGGGCAGGCAGGGCTGCCCTAGGATGTCAGCCTTCTTACCCCTCATCCCCCAAGAAGCTTGTGCTAGAGTCAGAGGATATAATTTCTGAAGGGTCACAGTAGGTGGGAGGTCAAAGGGGAGCTCAAGGATCAACTTTCAGGGCCTGCTGAGCAAAGGCATATGGATGGGGCTGGTGCACAATGAGGGGCCACGGGCGTGTTTGGGCAGGAGATATTTGACATGCCAGTGTGCCCATGACTGCTAGGAGGTGCTCAACACTGTCCCTGGGGGTCTGACCTCTGAGAGCAGCTATGTCCCAGGCCTCTGCACCTAAATCCTTTGCCCATGGTGAATGATATGTCAATCTTTGTCACAGCCCATCGATGTTGGTTACCTTCCTGCCATCTTGTGGGGCTCACGAGGCAGGTTCCTAGCCAACCAAGACTGTTCTCACTAAAGAAACCAATAAGCTCCATAAATTAACTGCTGACTCTGGGCCCTTGCCTTAGGGAGTTAAAACAACAGAATGGAAATTACCAAAGAAATTACTATAAGAAAATATGCCTAGATACCCACGGATGCACCAGCTCTGACCACACTGGGGCACCAAGACAATGAGACCATTGAGGCAGCCTCATCGGTGACAGACCTGGTGACATTCCCCTGCCACAGCTTCCCTGGGTATCCTGCTGTGGTTCCTCCATGTCCCTGAGGGGGCCAATGTATTCTTTGAACAGAAGTGCGCTGTGATGCCCGCTACCCTACTGACGCTGTCATTGGATCCCTTTCCTTCTTCTGTTGCATGGCCAGCTTCTTGAGAAGGTTGTGTGCCTCCCCTGCCTTTCCTTCTCCTCTTCTCACTGAATTTGGTCTTACCAAGGAAACACATCTCATCAGGCAAATGATTTCAACTGTCAAGGTCACATTCTAGGTTATTCGAACTTTCCACTGTGGTCAGAACTGATGGGTAACGCCTTCTTGCCTCCTCAGGCACTGTCTCTTTCTCTTCTCCTACCTCTCTGTCTGTCCCGGCCCAGTCATTTCCATGGGCCTCTTACATGCCCTCTCTTTAAATGCTGGTGCTCAGGTCATTCCTCCCCCCATTTCTGCATTCCATGCTTTGGTGAGGTGAGGAAGAGTTTGGAGTGCAAGTAAGCAGGGCATGTTGGGGATGTTCTGTCCTCTGCACACCCTGAGAAAATTTGGGATCAGTGAGGAGAGAGGACTGGTGCTGCACTCGCTGCAGGGTAGCCCAGGAGTGAGCCAGCGAGCGCGCCTGTGCCGGCCTAGGTCAGGGCTTCCCAACATCATTACCACTGATGGTCTGATGGCCCCAAATCTGGGCGTGTGGCCTGAGCTGTCTTCTGAGCTCTGCCTGGGAAGCCCACAGGCACAGGGGACAAAGGCCCACATTAATCAGAGAATGGCCTCTCCCCCCATGCTTCTGTTCAAAATCAATGGCCTCATCATTGACAACTCCCTCCGGCAGAACATCCTCCTTGTTTGTGCTCTGCATTCAAGCCCTTCCTCTCATGCCACAGGTGAGGCCTCACTCTGCCACCTGCGCCTGTACCTCATCATGACTTGCACAACTGCTTTCATTCTTACTGCAGGTTCTGTGTGTGTGTGTGTGTGTGTGTGTGTGTGTGTGTGTGTATGTGTGCATATGTGCGTGTGTGTGTGTATACTTGTGTATATATGTGTGTGTGTGTGTATATGTGTGTGCATACTTGTATATATATGTGTGTGTGTGTGTGTGTGTGTGTGTAATCATCAGGAAGGCAGATTACCAAGAATCCAATGTCCAGTACTAAAAATACAAAACAAGAGGGCAGCCTTACTAAATTGAGGAATGTATCTAGAAAATAAACCTCTAAGAGGTTCTGTATATGGTCATGCATGTTTGGAAATTCCTTGCTTGTCAAATTTGGTTGGTAAAAATAAAATGTAATGAAACAGCAGAAATCAGTGGACTTCCACAGACATAGCACAGTCAACAGGAAGAGCTTGTCTTGGTCAGCAAGGGAGCAGGAGATCCAGGGCTGATAAAGAGGTAGGGCCTCTGCAGATCTGATACGGTCCCAACCTCAAGAGAGGGAGGAGCAGGTGGAGCTGGTGAGAAGCTGTGTAGGAAACAGAGACGGGCTGGGGAAGGGCTTGAGTGTGCACTGAGGCAACACTGAGTCTGCTGACTGGACTGGAGATGACCCATACCAGGGTACTGGTTGTGCCTTGGCCACTTCGTAGGCAACGATCAGCGATGTGAGTGCATACTGCATTTGCTGCAGGGCGGGACTGCGGGCAGACGCAGACAGCACTCATTTCCTGGTGGCTCCTCTGAGCTGACTTCCTTCTGGTTACAGCAGTGGCCTGCTGCCTGTGCTCCTTGCTGACAGTCAGTGTAGATCCTTTCCTGAGAGAGCAGGTTGTAAAAGGATCCCCCCAGGATCCAGTCACATCACCTCTTTACCCTTCACCTTGACAGGTTTGAAGGTCATAGTATCTACTTGAGAACTATCTGAAAAGCTGTATGGTGTTATCAGAAAGCAATAATTACAGAACTAGCTGCCTGGAAATTTTTGCCAGTGTTTGCCTGGGAGCTGACTGAGGAAGGCTTCCAGCAGGCTGACTCCCTGGGCGATTTTTGTAGCCTACGGGTGGGGAAGATGACAAGTAAGCAGGCATCAGCTTTCACGTTTGGTGCTCAAAGCTATTTGACTAGAGGAATAGAAGTATTATGTTTTCAAAGTACTACTTCACCGATCACCTCATCTTAAGACTAGAAGAGCTTTCTTCTAGAAATCAATCGATCACAGTGAGGCTCAGGGGGGAAACCAGCCTGTTAGAGCCGCTCAGCAGGCAGGGGTGATTCTGATCCCATTCTGGGTCTTCTGGCCTTACCCCGTGGCTCACCTATTAGTTCCCACGCTTGCTATTTGTCTTGTCTCTCCAAGAGAGAAATGCCAGGGCTTCAGTAGTGGACGTTATGTCAGACATGGCTGGAAGGACTGGAGGGAAGTGTTGACTATCCATCTCATTTCACAGAGGAGGAGGAGGAAGGGAAAAACAGTGACTTCCATGAGGCACACAGCATGTCAGGGGGTATTGCACTAGGACTAATGTTTTCAGTAGAGGACACTCTTCTCGTGAGAAACAGCACCCTGAGGATAGGTGCAGATTCCAGGACTGTGGAGATGACAGGGACCTGCCCACCTGCTCTGGACTGTCTTGAGTTGGCCTCTCTCCTTCCTACCTCCCCTGGTCTGCACTCCGTTGGGACCCTGCGTGAGGCAGCCACCTGACCCTAAGTGTAATGGTCTGATCTTTAGGCTCCGCCCTCACTGGCTGCTCTGAGACTCACACTGAGCCTCCTGTCATGGGTGTTGAGAGAGGGCAGGCAGATGTTCCTATGCTTTAGGAAAAGCATAGAGTATTAGATCCAGTGGAATTTTGTATCATGATGTGGGAGTCATAGAAGGAAGTCATCTGCCCCATGTGATAGGGATCCACGTGGCAGCTCCACAAGGAGGCAGGCATAGGTGAGGACAGATGCCCATCTACCTCGGGAGAGGGTGGAAAACTGATGACCTAATGCTTCACTGCAGATGGTGGGATGCTTTGGAAGACTCCCTGAGCCTAGAAGCCATGATGTGGGAAACTCTGACCCACTGAGGTCCTGGTCCTGGCTTGCCACCTGGTTCTGCTCTATACTGCTATGTGACTTGGATAATCAGTAAAAACCCAAGCTCTTGGTTTTAAAATGAGACTCTAGGCAGTGGTGCTCAACCTTCCTAATGCTATGACCCTTGAATACAGTTCCTCATGTTGGGTGACCCCCAACCATAAAATTATTGGTAGCTGCTCTCTACACATGTGTGACTGGTCCGCGTAAGTATATTATGTGTTTCCCAATGGTCTTAGGTGACCCCTGTGAAAGGGTCGTTCGACCCCCAAAGAGGTCGCGACCCACAGGTTGAGAACTGCTGCTCTAGAGCATTTGTGTGCTGTTGGATGATCCAGTAGAGAGGGAGAGACTGATGTTGCAGGAAAGAAAAAGGATGAAAAGAAATAAAACCTTTCAGGAGGTGAGGAGCAGGGGTTAGCTTGAGAACACAGAGGAGAGACTGACTTTTTTCATATGAGCCAGGACGCTTCTTCATTTGTGAAGGGAACTATTATGAGATATTTAGAAACTTCTTTTCTTTCTTTCTTTTTTTTTTTTTTTTTTTTTTTTTTTTTTTGGTATGTGTGTAGCTCCCTGGCTGGGAATCGAACCCAGGCCGCAGCGCTGACAGTGCCAGCACCGAAGCCTTAAGCCACTACACCACCAGGGAACTCCCAACTTCTTTTCTTTTGCTCCATAACCATGAGATATGGGTTGCCCTAAATTCCAGGGAGGCTTGTCAAGTTGGGCCAGAGGACATAGATGCCAGACTCTAAGTCCAAGAGCTAGATCTTTTTGTTTTGTTTTGTTTTGGTTTGGTTTGGCTTTTTTTGGTGGTTTCCTGGCTGGGAATTGAACTCAGGCTGTGGCGTTGAGAGCACCAAAGCCTAGTTGCTACACCACCAGGGAACCCCCAATGCATTTTTGTTTTGTTTTGTTTTGTTTTGTTTTGTTTTAAGAGCTAGATATTTAGTCTAGCTTGGACTCTAGGTCCAAAGTCTACTTATGAATGCAAATTAGAAAATCTTTGAATGGACAAGTATTTCAGTCTCCTGATCTCCCAGTTCCTTCTCTGAGATTATTCAAAGACCCTCATAATTGAGGTGAGGAAGAGTTTGGAGTAGAAATAAGCAGGGCATGTTGGGAATGTTCTAACCTCTGCACACCCTGAGAAAATTTGGGATCAGCAAGGAGAGAGCACTGGTGCTGTACTTGCTGCAGCAAAGCCCAGGAGTGAGCCAGCGAAGTCACCTGTGCTGTCTTGGGGAAACAGAGGAGAAGTGTGGGTGTGGCATACCTAGATTTGAGAGGACCAGCAATGCTTCCCTTTTTTCCTATACATCTTCTAGTTTCTCAAGGCTCATTATATCATCTCATATTTTTCAATGAGTCCCTGGTGAAACATGGGAGTTAAGCAGAGACATAGAAAAACTATGGTGGGTCTATGCAGAATCCAATGGCTGTGATGAGAGAATGTCTATAGAATAATGTAGCTGGGACAATCCCCACTGGGGGCTGCCTAAAGGTATGGGTACATGTCAGCAGTCTGCCATCCCCAGGGAGCTGCATGGGCACCAAGCCATTGCCACAAACTGGACAAGCCATCACTGAAGGGAGCATTATGCACTGACCACATGGAACAGGCAAAATAGTAGAAAGGAGCGGAAAAAGATAGTTACAAACTATTGGTAAGTGGAATAAGTGTAAATACAAAAAAAAAATTTCAAGTAAATGACAGATTATTAGATTGAATAAAAAGACTATACTGCTTATAAAATGCACACTTTGCACGGTGCAGAACTGTTAAAAGTAAAAGGCTGAAAAATGGTATGTCATGCAAACACCGAAAGAAAGCTGGTGTAACTATATTGATATCAGATTTGAGGCAGAAAGCATTATTAGAAATAAAGAAAAACATTTTGTTATAAGAAAAGTTTCAAAAGGAAGATATATTAATCCTAAAATTTTACATCTAACAACATGCCTCAAAATATATACAAGAATAATGGACAGAACTAAAATGGAAATAGGCAAGCCCACCACCACAGTGGGAGATTATAAAACATCTCCCTCAATGCCCAATTGCCTAATAGAGAATATGGCAGCCAGTATTTAAAGGCTGTTACCAACCCTGGGCTTGAAGGGAGGGAAAAAAGAGGAGTCACAAGAGTCATGTGGAGAGAGTGACTTTGAGAGAGGAGCTGTGACCCTTGGTCAAGACACAAAGACAAAGGCAACAGCAAGGAGGGGTCTGAGGCAGTGAGCACTTGGACTCTCTCTGTCCTCTGATCTCTCTGATCTTCCAGGGTTCCCGAACGGCCAAGCATAACTGAACATCACCTACCGGGTCAGCCTTCCTGGGCAGAGAACAGGGCGGAGAAGGGTGGGCAGCGTAGCTGAGGGTAGGAGCCAAAGAAAGGTATGACTGAATGCTGACTTAAGTAATAAGAAATTACATATGTTCTGAGTTTATAGGAAAGCAAGCAGATTAAGTACCTGTAAAAGATGGAGTGGAGAGAGGCCGTCAACATGAAATGGAGATGTATCATAGAAAGTAAAAGTTTCAGTTTGGCACACCTGTGCTGGATACCCCGGCCTGCCACGACGTCCCCGCTAGCTGTGTGACCCTGGGAAGGCAATGTCCTATCCCTCAGCTTCTCATCTGTAAAACAGAGGGCACTACGAGAGTGCCCACTCCCACTTGCACTCCCTCATAGTGGGTATTTTTCCCCTTGAAGAAGCCAATCCGTTAATACCAAAACATAATGAAAATAGTACCTGGAACTAAGCTCTCTCTGATTGTTACTTACTGTGATTATTATGTGCAACAACCTGTCCCTGGGGCTTGTGAACATGTATAATGACAGACAAAGCCACGATGCAGGGGACTGAAAGTGGCGAAGGTCCAAATGAGATCATTCCCAGGTCCTCTGTGCTCTGAGTCCAGCAGAGTGGTCTGTAGCCTCCAGACCACATACGTGTTCAGCATGTGTGGAAAGCCAGGCCCCTAAGCCAGTTTGTCAGGCATGTTGGGGACACATCTCTAAGGAAAGAAAATTCTGTTGTCCAACGGAGATCATGGGACCAGAGGTGAGAGCTCCTTTCTGTCGCAGCACCCAGAGCGTCTCAGCAGCCACTTGGCCTCATTTCCACGGTTACCAGACACCCCAGGTCTCATTTTCCCCTCCAGCAATTAATAGAGGAGACATCGAGAGCTATTTCTGGGAACATGAAGAGCCACTAAAAGTGGCCAAATTGTTAGCAGCCGACTTGGAAATGCAACACAGAAACAGTGCCTCATTCCAGGGCCGCTGCCTTTCCTGAAACACCCAGGAGACCAGTGCTACCCTCAGGCCATCCCTTCTGCTGCCTTTGTTAGCAACGTTCTTCCTGTGGCCCATGGCGGTGTTTTGAAAGGCACAGGTTTTGGAGACAGGCATGCTCAGATGTGGATTCTGGTTCCTCCTGGTGCTGACCTGGACACTTCTCCCAGCCCTCTCTAGCCCGCTCCTGTAATCTTCCATCGGAGCTTCCCAGCAGCACTGGGGGGACCTCAGTTGGGCTGTGTGGGGAAGAGGAGCTTGCTGCCCCTCAAGGTCTGGGCAGGATGGCTCTTCCCCAAGCCAACCTGCTGCGAAAGCCTACAGGGCCCCCGATTCCAGTTGCCCAGGTTGCTGCATATTCTTGATCACTTTGCCTGGAGGCCCTGACCTCCTTGGGGTGGGGGTCTTTCCATGCATAACACTTATGCAGGAGTGAGGCTCAGCTGCACTGAGCTCTAGAGAACCCAGTTGCTCTCTCTCTCTCTCTCTCTCTCTCTCTCTCTCTCTCTCACACACACACACACACACACACACAGAGTCAAGGGGGGGTCTGGGATGACTCCCATAGAATACCACAGTGCAAACTGAAATCACTTACTGGTTGCTCTTCTTCAGCAGATCCCTACAGATGTCTTCCACTCAACCCTCTCTTGGCTTGTCTCCCCAGGGTCCCCTCTGCCTTCTCACTCCTCTTTTGTTTCTGTACCTCCTGCCTCTTATCCTCACTAGAAAACACAGGAACTCCAAATCCTTCTCCTCAGATTCATATCCAAACCACCTGGGGACTCAGTGGGCAAAGTGGCCTTTTAGTAAACAACATTCACCTTTCTGAGAAGACAGCTAAGAACATAAACTGCCAAGTTTTGCATTCTGGCGTTTGAGTTGCTTTGTTTTGTGTTTCCCCACAGTAGAGCCTGAGACAGATCCTTGGGTGCAAAGAATACATTTGGGAGTTGAGGCCAGGACACAGGAGTGTAATACAAGGTAGTTTCTAGAGACAGCAGAGGCTGAAATCTGCAGTGCCTTCTGAGAAACATTGCACAGAATTGTGTGTTTAAAACTCAAGAGGCTGAGACATAGATGCTCCTCTTCCCCATTATTTAAGAGCTGTCCAAGAAGCAGTAACTCCCCCATATTTCTAGACTGCCTGTGAGCTAAGTGGGATGCGATGTCTTCAAAGAAAGCTCAGAGCAGAGAAAGGAAGAGACCCAAGGCTTAGGCTGGAGTTGGGGTGCATGTTGGAACTGTCTACTTGCTGTGCCTGAAGGTGGAGGTGGCCAAGTGGATGCGGAGCACGACTCTTACGGCACCTGTCACATGGTGGAGCATGTGGAGGTGCCTGGGCCAGTGCCACCCTCCCCTCTCTCCCTTCCATCCTCAGAACTTTCTACTATTGGCTCACCATGAAATGTTGACTGGGCAGGGACTCCAGCTGGGGCTGTCTGACTTAATTTTAGCACCCTCTTTTCATGACTTCAGCTCATGTTTGATTTATGTAAGAGCTGGAGCAAAGCTGTTTCAGTTCTCAAATTGTTGGTTTGTGTCTCTGGGGATTAGATATTTGCTAACCCTGGTGAAAGGAGACATAAGATCACCTCTCCTGCCAGCTAGTGTCAGTGTGCAAGAGAATATCAAACAAACTCTCCTCTTTCTCTTTAAACTTGCAGAGAAAGTGACAGAGGTGGAATCAGCACTGCGCACGGCAAGGGAAACACTTTGTGACAAAGTGTTAAGATCCTGAGAGACAGGCAGGTAGTGCAGGGCAAACCTGAGAACCATGTTGTGTTGGTCATTTTAGACACACAAAAATTTGAAAGTGTGACCTCTATGAAATAAAGTTGGGGGATCAGGCTGTTGATCACAAGGAGGTCATACGAAAGACTCATTTAACCTGCCTTTCTTTTGCCCATGACAGCTCATCTAGTATTCTAGACCTGACCTTAAGTGAACCTTAGCTCTTTTCCTAAATCGAATTCACTTTTAGAATTTGTGTCTTTTGAAGAGAAGCAGGAGAAGTCACTCAGACACGGGGTTGATAAGACAGGGAGCTAAGGGAAAGGAGACTTGAGCCAGGTCACCAGTGAATGACGTGACATGAGCAGGTCCTTTCACAACTCCAGGCCTCACCTGCTCCAGGTGAGTGGTCTTAGGTATTCTCTAAGGTCCCTTCCTGCCTGATCAGTTTGGGCTTCCCTTATCTGGGAGGGTTTCCATGAACCCTGGTTGCCTGGCTGTTAAACAGACCCTTAGGTGATGCAGCACTAAGAAGGCACTCAAGGTGTGGTGACACGGCGGAAACCAAATTGTAGCAGGAACACATTTGAATGATCAAGAGATTTTCCTTAACCCCACCCAGCTTGGTGCCTGTCACCTGCATTCCAAAGTACTGCTGACTTTCGTTAAACGAATTAGTGGGTAAGTGAGGAGCTCAAAGGTGGTGTCTTACAGTGTGTCATGGTGCCACAGGGTATGTAGTTTTCAATAGACATCACGAGACACCACACTTATAAACAAAATACATAGTCTTGCATAATTTCGAACGCTTCGTGTAGTGAATTCTATTCGACGGGAGGAACGAGACAAAGACTGGGAAAGGGGATTCCCCACACTGGAAAATTGGTCATAGTCTTAGCTGTCATTAAACAGGTGCCTCGTTAAGTGAGGAGTGGCCATAGTGGGATCCCCTTGTTGTGTTTTACCCTGTCGTTCTAAATAGCACCCACAGAAATCAACTCTGCAGAGGACAGCCCCTCACTGCTGACTCTGACAGATGCATTACTTCTGAGGCCACTCTGTGTGCAGTGACTTTTCAAAAACTCAGAGCTAAAGAGATTTCAGACTGTCCAGATAAATCAATATGGTGGATATTATGGTGATTCCTTTTATGAGCTGCCTTTGAAATGCTAATAACTTTCTAGTTGTGCTCCAAAAATCATTTGATCCCTATAACCCTGAGCCACTCTGGAGATCACAGCTTACTTGCTCTTCTAAATCCTATCATGTACTTTTGGCTAAAAGCAATAAAGCCAGGCCCGAGCTACAAGCCCTTTTCATAGAGAAATGCACAGATACAGTTTTCTTTTGTATAATTTTGTGTATTTTGGAAAAGAATATGATCAAATAAAATCATTTTTAACAGAGGCTTATATTACGTCTATCCTGGAACTGTTATCAATTTTCTTTTTATTTATTTACTTATTCATTTATTTATTATTATTTTTTTATATAAATTCATTTTTTTTTAAATTTTTTAAATTCATTTTTATGTTAGACTTATTGGGGTGACATCTGTTAGCAAGGATTACATAGGTTTCAGGCATACAATTCTATAGTGCATTGTCAGCTTGTTGTATGAGTTCACCACCTAATGTGACTTCTCTTTCCATCACCTTATATTTAGCTTCCCCCCCTCCTCTCCCACCCCCTCCCCTTTCTCCCCTCCCTAACCCACTCGTCCCCAAATAAACATTAAACTATCGATTGTGTCCATGGGTTATTTGTTTGTTCATTTCTTTTTTTCTTTGCTTTCAGTTTTATATTCCGCATATGA